>JAXGGA010004993.1:0-82241 GCA_038373865.1 Uloborus plumipes | reverse complement strand
ACTAATTATCGGAGAAATTTGGTTTTTGTCTCGAAGGATACGTGTGATAGGAGGAAATGCCACGCCGTCCTCAACGAAGACACTTCCAGCATATAGACGACTTTACAAGGGGTATGGTGATCGGACTGAGAAGGGGAGGTTGGTCCATACGTCAAATTGCAGCTGATACCCACATGGATGCAAGCACTGTGCATTGGCTGTGTCGGAGATGGTTGGAAAGAGGAAATGTAGCCACATTGAGGGGTGCAGGTGCAGCCAGAGTGACGTCAGACCGCTTGGATCGACGGATTCACCGACAAGCTGTGGCGAACCCGCAAGTCACTTGTACGTCGATACTGCAGCACGTGTAAGGTACCCTGGATGTTCCTGTGTCGACCAGAACCATTTCCCGTCGACTAGTTGCACGTGGCCTGCAATCACGG
Organism: Uloborus plumipes; assembly: GCA_038373865.1. Lineage (NCBI taxonomy): Eukaryota > Metazoa > Arthropoda > Arachnida > Araneae > Uloboridae > Uloborus > Uloborus plumipes. The sequence continues at coordinate 81,819 of JAXGGA010004993.1, read as the reverse complement.
CGCCCGCTAAGAAGACTGCCATTGACCTCACAGCACAGACTCCAACGTTTGGAATGGTGCCGGACCAGAGCGACGTGGATGGCAGAATGGCAAACCGTAGTGTTCTCAGATGAATCCCGCTTCTGTTTGTCCAGCGATAGTCATCGCATACGTGTGTGGCGTCGACGTGGAGAAAGATCGAATCCGGCAGTAACTGTAGAACGCCCCACAGCGCGACAACGTGGCATAATGGTTTGGGGCGCTATTGCATACAATTCCGTATCACCTCTAGTTCGTATTCGGGGCACTATGACGGCCCAACGATATGTAGATAATGTACTGCGGCCGGTGGAAATCCCCTACCTTCAGGGTCTGCCAAATGCAATTTTTCAATAGGATAACGCCCGGCCTCACAATGATCGAATCAGCCAACATGCTCTACGAGGTGTACAGATGCTTTCCTGGCCACCATACTTTCCTGACTTGTCACCAATCGAACATGTGTGGGACGTGATTGGACGCCGTTTGCAGAACCTGTCACTGCCTCGTTCAGATTACGAACTGTGGCAAATGGTTGAAAGGGAATGGAGTGCCATCCCTCAGGACACCATCCGCAGGCTTATTGACTCCATGCCTAGACGTGTTTCTTCGTGCATCGCTGTCCGCGGTGGTCCTACTTCTTACTGACCCGACGCCGTCCTCGCTCTAAATTTTGCTTATTTATTTTGAAATAAATATCACTTATTGTTCCATGCTGTCTCTGTCTTCTTACCAAATTTCATCAATTTCTGACCACTCCTTCTTGGTGTTGCATTTTCAATGTCGAGCAGTGTATAACGCACTTTCAGCTGCTACCAATATCTGTTCGCAGATTTTTTCAGCAAAACTTAAAATATATAAGAATTTTCTCGTATAACAACTAAAAAGTTGTAGCTTCGTAAAATATACTATAACTTCCGAATCAAAAAAGGATTTTTTCACAAAGCGCCGTTATAGTTAATTAAATACCTCCCTTACATAAACTCGTTTACATCATTAGTAGTATTAAAATAGGATTATACACATAACCCTGAATGTGCAACAAAATAGTTTCATACAGCGATAAAAAAATCTGAATACCACTTATATCCAGGGCTGCGGAGTCGGAGGAAAAATGGTCGACTCCGACTCCGTGATTTCAAAATTTCCGACTCCGACTCCCGACTCCTGCTTTTTTTTTAATTATTAATTTTTTTTTTAATTAAATGTGAAGAGGGAAAAACCCTAAACAAAGGTTGAAATATTAAGTCCATTTTTAAGAGTTTCATTTTTATTCATGGTCGTAGCCTGGACTCACTTTAGGGGGGGGTAGCAAGCTGGGGTATCCCAGTTGGAGGTCATGGGAAGTCATTGTGACCTCTCAAAAAGTTCAATTTTCTCCAGAGCAAAACACAAGTGCCGCTCTTGTCATTTGACTCCGTATAAAACTAATCCTTTTCTTGTTAAATGGCCAGACTTTATTTTATCACATTGCATTTTTGCTGCAAATAGTTTTTATTCACTTGCATAAGCCCAAACATCGCAATTCGTTTCACAAAGCAGACCCGCCATTTTGAAGCCCTTTCTAATGATCCTAGATGCTTAGGATTTGGATATTGGACGCTGAAAATTTGTATCTGTTAGTTTCAAAGATATGTTTTCACCTCCATAAAATTTCATCCAAATCGGAGGTGGTAAGAGTCGGAGTCGACATGTTTTTCAGCTACTCCGACTCTGACTCCTTTGGTCCAAAATCAGTCAGACTCCGACTCCGACTCCGCAGCCCTACTTATAACACAACTTCAAGTGTTTCATACAATAGTCCAGAAAGCTGTTTAAATCGAGAAAACTATTTCTTTTACATCTTAATATTGTAAGAATATTTTTGTTTCATAAGAACTGTAAAGTTTAAAATGCTTAAAGTAATAAAACAATCACAAAAAAAATTTAGCCAAAAGCTATTTTACTCAAAAAAACAAGGAAAAAACAAGGTTACAAGGAATCTATTTTTCAATGCAACGAAGTGTGAGTTTTAGGATGAAAAATCCTCAAAAAAAAGTGTCTTTTCTCTGCTCGGTTTCCAGGCACGAAGGTATTCATTCAATTCTTATTCAGCTAGGATTATTCTACAAATTAAAAAAAAAATACACAATTTGAACATAAAGCGATATCAATTGAATTATTTTTTAATGTTACATAGCTCTTGCCCACGAAGTTTTTTTACAAAGCAAATTATAATTAATCAAATAATTCTCTTATATTAAACTCTTATTTTATCAACAATCGCTTGTACAAAAATATTATTACACTTTCAAAATCCCGAATAAGGAGAAAAAAAATTTTCTACCACGGTAAAAAACCAGTTTACCACTTATAACCCACCTTCATCTATTTCAAATCTCTGCCCTCAGCATTTTGCGCCGCGATGTAAAATATAGGAATTTTTCTCCGCCAAGAGTTTCAATACCGTTGTTCGGAAGCACATATTTGTCTTGTCACTTATGGTAACCTGAAATATGGGCTCAGCACCATTTGGCTGGCCGTGCCCATGTATCACCAACGCAGAGCGCTCAAGAACGGAATTTGATGTGTAACTTTTATGTCCCAAAAGCGGCGTAAATTAGTCTGTGCCATTAGATAAATGTACCTGGTATAAATCTTTCACGAAAAATTAGTTTTATAGGTTTCTCTTCGATACATGTTAAGGTTAGGCTTGTAAAGTGCGCGAGGTCTGTAGACGATTCTGGTGTATTTTCTTTGTGATAGTGAATAGGTGTTTTACGCTGTTGTGATTAGTTTTGTTCTTTGTGTAAAAATTATCATTATATTGTTGAAATGTGTTCCTGTTTAGTTTTAAAATATTTCATTCGAAGAAAGTAATTTTATTACGAGTTAAATTTTACGATAAAAAAATAGAAACCTAAATTTTATGCTTTACTATATTTTAAGCTAAACTCCTCACTAAGCAATGTTATGGTATTGTAAGTTTTAAAATACTAATAGTAATGAAGAAATATTGTTACAGATGCAGATGAAAAATTAAATTGGATAAAAAAAACATGGACTATTTTTTTTTAATTCGTTTATGCTTCCTAAATAAAGTTTTTTTCTTATAACAAAATACCATTTCTTTCAGGCCGCCTTACTTCATTGTTACATTTCTCTTGTGTGTTCAGTAGAAAAAATCTAATAATTTCATTAAAATGAGAATTCGGAATTATATCAACGTTTCAGTAAACATGGGTTCCATGTCTTGTTTTATTCAAAACCTGTGGTAATCTGTATGAAATCTGTAATTGTTAAAAAAATATTTAAAAAGCGATCTGTACTCTCTAAACAACTGAATTTTTTTAAACACAAAGTGCGAAGGATTTTTTTTAGCTCAAATTATTTTTGTTTTCGTCCTTAAAAAAAGGTTTAATCTCTCTCGAAAAAAAATGTTACATTTAGTATAGTAATTAAAAATTTTAGTTTTCTTCTGTTTATCAAAAGTTTAGTTTTCTTCTTGTTAGCCTTTTTACCCCAAAACAAACGCCTCAAAAGTTAGTATACGAACTATTTTTTTCTTATACAAATTTCCCCGTAGGAAAAAAAAATTTCTCCACCTGAGGCACAACTTTTCATTCCACAGAAAGTATATACCACAATTACACACTTCCATTAACAAAATTTTGAAGGCATCAAAGTCAATGACCACACAGAAAATTCACTTACAATTGACATGTTTACACTTCGAAATCTCTAGAACATTTATTCAGTAAATCTTAAGTAAATTCAGCATATCAGTTCGTGTTAATACATGACTCCAATGCGTTCTGAGTTAATTAATCTTTATTGTCAATGAAAGTGTCAGTAACTGTGCTTTGTTTCTCAAATTCCAAAGCAAACAAGAAGCTACTCTCAACCAGATTACCTGATTTTTCTGCTTTATGTATTTGAACATCGTCATATCAACTGAGAATTAATTGCTTTTCAAGATGAAATATAAAATACAAATGTGTTAATTACGTTGAATGAAAGTATTTTTCAATTTGTGAAGAATTTTAGGGAGAAATTAATCGTAGATTTTAAGTTACTGGAAGCAATGTTAGTTGAATTTTCTATAACATTGTTGAGATTTAGAATAGCATGAAGTATTTGATGTTGAATTATCCACTATCAGCTTTTAATCTATTCAAAGTCTATTTTAATCTGTTTTTTGCTGTCAGGGTTACTTGAAAAATAATTTCGGAAAATGGAGCTCGTAACGCATATTTACAATACGAGCTTATTATTGAATTAGTAATAATGGGGGAGTTTCCGAAGTTTCAAAAGTATTTTTTTTCTGAAAGAACATGCTTCAAAGCATAAGAATTGAACATTTCTTTATTTTTTGACACAGTTATATATTTTTTATGAATTATTTTAACCGGTGTGCAGATGCTATTCCGAAAAAAAAAACATCTGCGCATGACGTCAGTGGTGCACGTAAGCGCGAAATCTAATGGGTTGTAGTGAGATGACGAAGGTCGTGACGTCATCGATTCCTGCGAATGGACAACTCAAGTTAAGCAAAATGGTGTTATTATTGGAAAGAGAGCTGGTAGGTGCACCACTGACGTCACAAAAGCCACGCCCCGTTTTAAAGGTAGGGTATTTAAAAAAATTATTAAAAAATAAACTGTTTGGAAAATTAAAGTATTTTCCCGGCACATGTTATTTTTTTATATAATTCTATCAAATTCAGTAACAAAAGGTAGTACTTTTGACTGAAGGAAACTCCTCCATTATTGCTTACGGCTCCAATCACTACCGTAGTTAGAATTTACCTTCTGGGAAGACATCTTTGCCCCTAACGGGTTCAACTGCGTGTAAACATGCATACCAGGATTGGTTGTTGTCGTGTAATAGTGTATTAACCACTATCAAGAAAGAGGTGCCATTGCTTCCAGAAGTTGGACTTCTTTATTAACTTATGACAATACAAGAAGGATTTACAGCACAAAGAGAGGAAATAACACACAGGACAATGGCGGGAATCGAACCCGTGACCTCTTGCTTTCCAGGCGAGACTTCTACCTCTGAGCCACAGAGGCCCCACCAGAATTGGTAAAAGCGTAAATTTGAAGTTAATGTGGTTTGGGAGACGTTGCACTCCTGGAGACAAGAAGTAGGTAAGAAAAAACCAGCCACAATTTCATTTACAGCATTAATTTACAGTGAACTATCACTTATACGCCACCTCATTTATGCGCTTTTTTCACTTATACGACGATTTTAAATGGTCCCAGCACATTCCATAGGAAAATAATGATATTATCATTTGTTTATGCGTCGCTATAAAGATAAACATTTCACTTATGCGCCGAATTTTCCTTAAAATGTAAAAAAATCAACTTATTTTCTTTAAAAAATAGGCATTTTTCTTCACCTTCCCTCTTTAATCTTTCTCCTTTATTGCTCATGGAAGGCATTTTTTCCGCATGAACTAGCGTTAGGAGAGGGCAATTGTCTATTATGCATCATTTTAAATAGAACAGTTTGTAATTAGGTATGCTATAACTTTTTTTTTCTCTTTATCATTATAGTTACGTTACAATAATTGCCAACCCGTATTAATATGTCCCTTTTCTATAGAAACATTCTTATTCACTCTCTTATTAGAACCTCTGTTACGTTTTAGTCTCTTAAATAGGCCTGTTCACTTATACGTCTCTCTCACTTATGCGCCTTTTTCTGTTGGTCCCTTGGGCCGGCGTATAAGTGAGAGTTCACTGTATGCTCTACATCTTACAGGGTGAAATGACCCTAATAAGCAGGAGTTGCTTTATATTTTCTCGTAGCTTAAGACGCAAATTTGAGATTTTACAGAATTTAAAGTTTAGCCACAAGGACGATCACTCGCCAAGGTTTTGATTTACTGAGATTTTACTCATATTTGTTTCTCATTTGTTTATTTTTTCTTAAAATCAAATAATTTTTAATCATTGGTCGTTGTTGATGCTAAAAAAGTAGTTAGACATATTAAATGCGCATGGGTTTTGCTTGGCGCATGGGGGCTACGGCATTAGTTTGAGGTCTGTGAGCAAACTCTCATCCAAAAAGTGGGATTCATTAATCCACTTTCGAAGATATTGTCCAAAAAAAAAAAACTATTCAATTAAAATTGATAGATGTTTTATAACTTCATAAAAAGTTAACTGAAATGGATATAAAGTTTTTGCTATCAATTTTTAAATGGTGTAACTCTGAATGTAACATATAATATCCAAGCAGATGTTAAATTTATAACAGTTATTATGAAATTCGTAGTTATAAATAAATCAGTACTTCTGCCACAGCGCAGTTTCAAATTAACTTATATGCAATTTTATAAATCAGGCATAACTAAAATTGTATGAAGTAACAAGAAGTTCTGTCAAGAACTAAACGAGCCTACTTTCCCGTACATCGACATCGGCATTCTCGCATCTGATCATTATTCTCTTGATTATCTGAGACTTAAAATTATGTCAAACGTACCTTTTTAGCACTTAGAGCTGATTTCGAAAAGCAAAATATACCCCTTTCATCAGACGAAATAGACACGTAAAAAGCAATTAACGAATAAATAAAGTTTTGTCGCACCTTTTAAAGAGTGTAACTGTTACAGTTCCTCCGTAGAAAAAATCCTCCATTGTTTTCAAAAAAATAAATAAATAAATAAAATAATAATAATAATAATAATAATAATAAATAAATAAATAAATAAAAGTACAAAGAGCATCAAAACACATTTTATCAAAGAAAGAAAAAAAAAAAAAAGAAAAAAAAAACTCGGCCGTTAATAAAATCTCGCGAATTTCACTTTTAATCTGTTGCCAGTTGTTAAATATAAATAAAGAATAAAATGTTCTCGTGAATGAAAAATTTTTGTTACAAAAAAAAATCGTCTGCCAAATAATAATAATAATAAATAAAATAAAACAAATGAATAAATAAACAAAAAATCGTCTGCACAGTCAGTCATTTTTTTTCTGAGCCTGCATTTCCGCCATGTTTGTGGAGTCGGAGTCGGAATCAGAGTCCTCACAGAAGATTACTCAGAAAAGTACGTTACAAACATTATTTATCAAAACCATTTTCTTACAAAGTTAGTTTGAAGGAAATCCGACTTTAAGTTCAGGATCAACATTCAACTTAAATTCCCCGTAGACGCTAATGTTAATTTTTTTTTTCTGAACGGTTCAATATTGAACGAAAAATGGTTCAAATTAAAAAGCGAAATATGGGAATGTATGGGAAAGCCTCTCCGAGATCTTTCAAACAAAAAAAGTTTATTCCATTCGGACGGTTCACTCAAAAGTTATTAGGTGGGGAAAGGTTGCTTGAACGGTTCAATGTTGAACGAAAAAGTGTTCAAATTGAAAATTTAAATACGGTAATGAAGTATCCTTGCTGAGATCCTTCGATTAAAAAAAAAAGTTTATTTAAATCCGACTGTTCACTCAAAAGATATTAGAGGTGACAGCTTGATTGAGCGGTTCAATGTTGAACGAAAAATTGTTCAAATCGAAAATGTAGATACGGGAATGAAGTATCCTTGAAAAGATCTTTCGAACAAAAAAAAGTTTGTTCAAATCGGATTGTTCACTCAAAAGTTAGCATCGCGGGACCGGTTGTTTAAACGGTTCAAAGTTGAACCAAAAATTGTCCAAATCGAAAAATCAGATGTGGTAATGAGCTGCACTCGCTGAGATCTTTCGAACAAAAAAAAATTTATTTCATTCGGACGGTTCACTCAAAAGTTATTAGGTGGAGAAAGGTTGCTTAAAAGGTGCAATGTTGAACCAAAAGTGTTCAAATTGAAAATTTAAATACGGTAATAAAGTATCCTTGCCGAGATGCTTCAAACAAAAAAAAGTTTGTTTAAATCGGACAGTTCATTCAAAAGTTATTAGGGGTGACAGCTTGATTGAGCGGTTCAATGTTGAACGAAAAATTGTTCAAATCGGAAATGTAAATACGGGAATGAAGTACCCTTGAAAAGTTCTTTCCAACAAAAAAAAGTTTGTTCAAATCGGACTGTTCATTAAAAAGTTAGTATCGCGGGACCGGTTTTTTGAACGGCTCAAAGTTGAACCAAAAATTGTTCAAATCAAAAAATCAAATATGGGAATGAGCTGTACTCGCCGAGATCTTTCCAACAAAAAAAAGTTTGTCCAAATCGGAATGTTCATTCAAAAGTTATTAGGGGGGGGACAGACAGACCGACCGACAGACCGACCGACCGACCGACCGACCGACGCACAAATTCCCCATCTCAATACCCTACTTTCAAATTTTTAATTTTTCGATATTCATTTTACCTTTTTATTTTTTTAACTTGGCGATATTTTTTGGACTTGGCGATATTTTTTTAACTTGGCGATATTTTTTGGACTTGGCGATATTTTTTAGATGCATTAAGCTACTTTTAATACTTTTTTCGTCTTTCTTTTATTTTTAACGGGAAAGTAGGCTAAAAAAAAGGTAAGATATAATCAATCACATTTCGTCTCTGAACAAAACTGTGATAAGACTTATTTATTACATTTTCAGTATTTTTTTAAACATATCCTTAAATAAGTTAACATGTCCAGCTGTTATCATGCTTTTAAAGCTAAAGACGCATTTTGTAAATCATCATCTGATTGCAAAACATATTATTTTTAAAAAAGGCATTTAAAAATCAAGAATTCTTTGTAGAGTAGATTTTTCCTTCCCGCTTTTGCTAAGTTATACGATTATTCAAACTTATTTTTATCTTAAACCTTTATTACTTTCTAGCTAAGAACATTACTATAATAGTAAAGTTATCTTAACCATATTAAGTAATTGAATTAAAATGTTCCCTGTTTTACTCCTCAGCTTGAAATCAGATATAAAAATGCCTTTATCGCACAAAAATTACACAATCAAATTTGAAAGCTCTCCTAAAAGTGAAATAATCAACAAAATCTGAGAGTCCTCTCACTTAGCCCCGCAGAAGTCAATACCGCGGCTCCAATAAAAATCATTCCACGCAAAGTTTCCCTCTCGAACGAACGTTAAGTGAAAATATTTTGGTCCTCTGAATTGTTCTTGCTCGTAAAATGCTTGACATGATAGCTGTTTCCTAAGTGACAGTTAGGGGACAATATATGTGTAAGCTTATCAATTAGATTCGATACTTCCATAAGACATTTATAAAGCTTCAGCCAAGTTCCATCTTTTTCCATTGATACTTTTCATTAGAGTCATTAATATGAAAAAAAGGCAGTATAATTGCGAGACAAATTTGAAAACAAAGCTCAATATTAAAATAATAGTTCTTTGCAACACGTCACTTATAAGACAGTATAGATTTGATGTTATCAACTCTTTTCAATACAAATAAAATTAGAATAGTAAACGATGAAGCTATACTACAACTGTATACGATACGATTACAGTTACAGATGTGTTATGTAGCATTCTATTACTGTCATTATCTAACAATAGTGATTGCCATGAAAAAAAAAGGTATTACTGCAAGTCAGATTTTAACACAAAAGCCAATATTATTAAAATGATAGTTTTTTCAAATGTGTCAGTTAAAAGATAATATTGATTCGAGCATATCAACTCTAATCGATACTGTTAAATTACGATAGTAAAAGATTCAGTTATATTACAACTGTATACGGTTTGGTTACAGTTACAGCCGTATTATGTAACATTCTTTTACTTTTATAAAAAAAGTTACTGGCATAAAAAAAAAACTGATTCAAACACATATTTCTAAAAAAAATTCTATTAAAAGTAAAGTAGCGGTTTCAAGTCTCCATTATTTTATCTCCGAAGTACATTCCAGCAACAGAAAAGTTTTCCTCACCAGATTAAGTAATTGAATTAAAATTTTCTCTAGTAATAACAGTTACCAAAAAGAAGCATTGTTTAAGCCTCTAAGCTTAAAACTAGATACACAAATTCATTTATCGCCCGAAGATTACACAATCAAAATTGAAAGCTTTCCTAAAAGTGAAATAAAATCAACAAAATCTGAGAGTCCTCTTACTTAACCTGGTACAAGTCAATACCGCTTCTGCAATAAAAATCATTCCACGCAAAGTTTCCCTCTCAAACGAACGTTAAGTGAAAATCATTTGGTCCTTTGAATTGTTCTTACTCGTAAACTGAATGACATGATAGTTGTTTCCTACGTGGCAGTTAGAGGATAATATCGATTTAAGCTTATCAACTCGGTTCGATACTGCCATAAGACAGTTAAAAACCTTCTTCCATATTTTGTTTTATTCCATCGATATTATTAGTTATAGTTATTGACATGAAAAAAACGAAATATAATAGACAGATTTTAAAACAAAAGCCAATATCATGTATTGAAATGGTACTTCTTTCCAACGTGTCAGTTTACGGATTTGAGCATATCAACTCTTTTCTATACTGATAAAGTTACGATAGTAAACTATGCAGTTATACTACAACTGTATTGGTACGGTTATAGTTACAGCCTTATTATGCAACACTCTATTGCTTTTATTATATAGTTAATGGCATAAGAAAAAACAAACCGATTCAAAGACATATTTTATAAAAACTCTCTATTAAAAAGCGAAGCAGCGTAGAAATAATTATTCCTCCCTTCCTATTCAGAATTATATGATCATTTAGACCTATTTTCGTTCCAACTCTCTATTATCTTCTCTCTGAAGTACATTACAGCAACAGAAAAGTTTTCCTAAACAGATTAAGTAATTGAATTAAAATTTTCTTCGGTAATAACAGTTACCGAAAAGAAGCATAGTTTAACTCTCTGAGCTTAAAATTAGATACACAAATGCCTTTATCGCCCAAAGATTACACAATCAAATTTGAAAGCTTTCCTAAAAGTGAAATAATCAACAAAATCTGAGAGTCCTCTTACTTATCCCAGCAGAAGTCAATACCGCTGCTCCAATAAAAATCATCCCAAGTAAAGTTTCCCTCTCGAAGGAACGTTAAGTGAAAATCATTTGGTCCTCTGAATTGTTCTTACTCGTAAACTGCATGACATGATAGTTGTTTCCTACGTGGCAGTTAGAGGATAATATCGATTTAAGCTTATCAACTCGATTCGATTTATTTGACTCTCTATCTCTGTGCAGCGTGTTTTTTTTTTTTTCTCTCTTTACGCTTTTATTATTCTCTTCCCACTCGGAAAAGATAACTTTTATTTTGTGCTCCACGGTAATTGCCCTCGTTAAGTTGGGAGCAAAGTTAAGTGGTTGTAATTTCCTAAATTTCTCCACATTTTGCTGGAAAATAGCCGCCTTCATTGTTGCCGCTTTATACTTTTATATGAAACTTGCGTCGGTACAAGAAAGATGCTTGGATTTATTTTAAACTAGCAAAAATACCCGGCGTTGCCTGGGTCAGTAATATTGAGAAACAATTTATATACTCACCTTTGTTTTTTTTTTTTTCCCTGAACTGAAAGAACTCAAAACACACCGCTTTGACAATTTTTCAAATGTCGCCAAATTTTTGCGTAACTGTTTTGGGATACCTAGGATAATTTTGCTCCCCTCCTTACTTTATGAAAATACATTAAGTATTATTATGTCACTAATTTTTGTCACAAAAAAATGGAAATCAAATGTTGAGATCCTATTGCTGACCATAAAATGACGTTAAAAGTTTTTATCCTAAATGATTTCGAAATTAATAGGGAACATTTAGCAATTATTTATGCAAAAATGCAAATTAATGGTAATTTTAGTCTTGTTTAAGGGTTTTATTAATTTAGTATGTGGATTACTTTACTTTTTGACATAATTTTAAAAAGGTTTTTAATGGATACCTATAGAATCGGAAAACAAAAGAAAAAAAATACATAATAATACTTTACTTTTTACACGACATAACCAAAATAAAACAATTATTATCTGATATTTATCGACTGCGGCAAAATCTCAATCATCAATATAATACTCCAACTTTTCAAATGTGGGAGTATTATATCGATGATTGAGATTTTGCCGCCAGTCGATAAATATCAGATAATAATTGTTTTATTTTGGTTGTGTCGTGTAAAAAGTAAAGTATTAGTACGTAGTCTTCGGCACAAAAACTGGCGTCAGTTGAAAAAATCGAGGAGAATCTCAGTTATTGAAATCTTGCAGCAAATTTGGCAAAATTCCAGTTCAATCGGATACTAAGAAACTGCCCTATTGTAAGTACCCAGAGAAAGTGACCAATCAACGCAAAAATATTTAAGAAATACCGTTAAGTTGTATTTAAAACTCCATCAAATTGGAAAATAATGAACCTAATCCAGTTGCCAATCTCTTCAAGCGATTACGTTACCGATACTCTAAAACACATATTTACAAAACTCGAGAAAATAATTGATGCAGTGAACAATCTACTAATAAAGGAGTACAATTTTTTCTACAATATAATATTTGCACGTTTCAAAGCACAATAAAAAACACATTGCCTTAATGATAAATATTCTACTTACAACTAAGACTACAAAATGTTTTAAAATACAAATCATAGTAAAAGCTAGTTTGCCTGCTGGCGCGCATTCGTTTCCAATATCTATATAAAAGCCTTTATATTAACCATGAAGCTGGAAAAAAATTACTTTTTGATTTGACTTGAGAAAAGCCTTGAACATTTAATGCGAAAAGCGGAAATGATACACGCAATTCTACCTATCGACAGGGAGTTGAGATGATGCACTAAATACTGAATTAGTTTGCTAGAAGCCTTCGCGGATTTATGCGAAAAATGTACCTTAAATTGGAATGAAAAAGCGCTACCAATCGAACTTTTTCAAATATCGTTATAAATTATAGCCTATATGTTGCCTATATAATGTACTTTCCTTATTACTTTATACTATACTTGGGTATATATGTAATTAATTGGTTACATACATTTTACTCGCTAAAAAAATAATTATATCCAAGTTTTAGGAAAATACTGAGGCATCATGTACAAATAATAAGAAAGTTTTAGTGTACTAAAACTTTTCTTTTAACTTTTAAAAATAAATCCGATTTTGAAACTCTAATTAAAAATAAATATCGTCAAACTTTGTTAAGTAAACATTGCAAGATATTTTTGTTTAAGATTTAATAAACTCAAAAACAAAAATTTAAGTACTTCATTTCCAAACATGCTTATCCTTTTGCATAAGAGACAGGCAATATAAAAAGTTTTTATCACCAAAAAAAAAGAAGACAGTTTATTTTTGTTGTGAAACAAATTTTGAGCTGATAGAATCCTCAATAAATTACTTTGCCTTCGGGATTGAAAAGATAAAGAGATGTAGCAAATGTGCCCATAAAACGTATTTTATCGCTGAAAACCAAACGATAAAGACTATTATTTTTTAAAACACCTCAATGAAATATTTATGATTGGCGACCTTTTCCGAGAGATGAGGCCTCAGGACTTGAAATTTAATTGCGAATGATAGAAATGTATCATATACAAATAAATAAAACAATAATCTAGTCTTTCAAAAAATGCATAAAATTTTATGCATTTAACAGAAATATTGGATTTTTTTTCTTTTTCATTGCATACAGTAAAAAATAAAAATAATAATAATTACTTATTTTGTGAAAAAGTGTTAGTTTGTTAAATATAGTGTAGCTATTAAGAAACATTTGGTATCCAAGTGATTTCAGTAGAAGATCAGGACTTCAAAAATTTTTGCATTCTAGTTATTTTCAATTCAAGATGTCACGATGTTCATTTTTCAGAGTAGCACTTAAGACTAGTTTACAAAAATAAAAACTTTTATTTTACACTATTTACATTTGCGGCAATACAAAGCAGATTTATTCAAGTGAAACATCAATAACGGTTATTCTGTGGCTTAAATCATGAGTGTATCATGAAAAGTGGTCAAATGATCAAGTTTTCAAGTGAAAAATCAACATGACCTCCTGCCTTTTTAAGTAAAAGCACCTACTTCAGGGGAATGCATTCAAACAAAAACTTCAATCATTTAAATGCTTAACTGAAACAAGAAAATTTTTGCAAATTTAACAACGTAAAATTAAATATTCAACATCCTTTTTATAGCAAAAATAGGAGAAGAATACCTTAAGATATAAGAAATGGATGTATCATAGAATTTCAAAATCTATCAATAAAAAAATTACATTGTACATAAAATTTTTAAAAAGTTACATTTGATGCTAAAAATAAAGTCTATTATGGGCGATTCTCTGTAAACTCGTCATTTTTCACACAAAATCTGTCCGAGAATGTTTTTTTGAAATGTTTGTATAATTATAATACTATTGCTCAGAAAATGAATCCATTACTTTGGTTTGAAAGAGGGCCAGTTGAAGTTTGTGTTTTTCTGATAAATCGTGATAAGGGTAAGTCCACTGCCTAGGATAACTAGGCAGTGGACTGTGCCAGGTGACTGTATTTTTGCTCTTTGTTGCGTAATATCTGCAAAACTATTGGGACATAATTAGTTACGAGACTACCTATAAATTTAGGCACAAATAGTGGACATAATAACTAATATGTTTCATAATTAAACAGATTGACATTAATAAAATCACTTCCCAGAGGACTGTTTTCACAACGACCCTGATGCATACTTTCATCACAAATGTGGCTCTCAAGCTAAACGAAGTAGAGTTTCAACAAAGTTCTCAGCGATTTCAGCAAATTCACATTGATTACTTTAAACTTCATGACAAAAATAATTTGCAAAAGTTATAGATTTTTCGTATTACAGCTTTGAATTTGTTGCAGGGGACTGTTTGAAAAAACTCTGGACAGAATTTACATCACAATTTTAAGTTTTAGAAATACGGAATTAGAGCTTATTTCATAAAAAAGATATAGTTGCATTATTCTATTTTTGATATTAATTGCCAAATTTATGTAGTGTTAATAGGTTTTTTGAAACATTGCATTTAAGTGTTAAACTAATGGATTGGGACAGCCAGGGGAGTGTGTTTTTAATGCTTAGATAATTTCTAGAAAAAAAAGTTAAATTGTTACCACTCCAAATACAATTGGGCCGCAAAGTATTAATGCTTTACTTGTATTAAGAGCGATAAATATTTTATTACACTTAATTATTTTTAAAATACTTGGTCTGGACCAGAGGTTGGAAGTAGCGCGCTACAACTAGCGAACTACTCTAGTAGCTACATTTTTTAGTAGTTTGTAGTGTAGCGCACTATTTTTTTTTTTAAAGTAGTGTAGTGAGTAGCTCGATACAAAAAAATTGTAGTTTGTGGCGATTTCAGTAAACTACTTTTTAATGCAGCAAAAAAAAAAAAAAAAAAAGATTCAATTGAGTCTGACTGGCACATATCGTACACGATTACATCAGCGAACGCAGTGAGAAATATGAATCATACAAATTCGAGCTGACTTTAGGCATATCATTTTGACGCCATACGTTCTATATGTTTGACGGCATTGGTTTCTTTGGCATCATCATTATTATATTCGCCAATATTTGCATTGAATATAGTGCAAAATGCATGGCTGAGAAAGGAAAATGTGTGAATTAAGCGATAACTGAGTATTAGTGTTTTATGGAAGCCGAGAATGTCATGTAAATGAATGCGCTCAATTGGATTATTGTTCCAATATCCACCAAACATGGAAGCAATTTTGATGG
Organism: Uloborus plumipes; assembly: GCA_038373865.1. NCBI lineage: Eukaryota > Metazoa > Arthropoda > Arachnida > Araneae > Uloboridae > Uloborus > Uloborus plumipes. The sequence continues at coordinate 66,185 of JAXGGA010004993.1, read as the reverse complement.
AAGAGGATAAAATTTAATAGAAGGGGACAATATTGAGCTGCCCTGGCCAGCGTAAAATAAATACTTCACAGTTGTTGAAAAAAGAGTGAAAATGAAAACTTTTCCGTTACGTGCAAACTTTGCACTTTGAACAAAAAACTTTCTGTTTTTAAGGCATCTGCATGCAATTTAAAATTGCATATTGAAGTAAGTTAAGCATTCTTGGTTATGTTTCACATTCCAAATAGCTCATTTATTACTATTTCATAATGAATACTAATATTGTTTAGTATGTTTTTTTATATTTCTTTAGTTTCGTTTCTTTAGTGATTGAGTGTTTATATATATTATAACAATAAAAATCAATTATTAAATATTCTTGACATCATTTGATATAATTGAAAAACGTTTTTATTTCATTGACCTCGTATTTCTGATTTTTTAAAACTTAATATCGCTGCTACCAAGCACGTTTTCAATTTGTTCGTAGGGTAAAAAAAAAATTAATTCTTTTTTTTTTTTTTTTTTTAATGGGACCTTAATAACTTAGAAGGTTAAAATTAGCAATCCATTACTTAATAGGCAGTAATCAGCCATTTTGTCGATTATTACCTAATAACCAATTTTAACAGCATAGTAGGCTGAAAAACAGCTTCTAATAACACAGGTCTGTGATGAAAAAATTGTTGCATATTTACCGATTGGTTTCAACAGTATTTTATGTGCTGATTATGGAAAAAATAGTGAAAAAATTCCATCACCCTCAGATAAGTCACAAATTTCGCCTGAAATTGGCTTATTTTTAGGGTTTTCAGGTTCAATATGCGCAAGATTTTTCAATATTATAGCCTATATAAGTGTTAAATTTAGTCTGAATAATAGAGCTTACATGGTGAACATGTTATTAAACAATGTGAGCACGTTACTTGCAAAAAAAAAATGTTTTTATTTATTTATTTGAATAAGACAATAAATCTAAACTGGGAAAATCCATTTCCTACTAAAACAAGACAATTCTCACTCAGTTTGCTCCCTCCCCATTCTTACTGTCCACTAGGCGTCATTATGAAGAATGTAGTGAGCCGTGACCTTGATTGCAATCAGTGACTCAGTGTGGAGCTATAGCCACTGTGGTATACAGATCTAACAGTTTTGTGCTCTTTTGAAGAAATGGCTACTAGAGGATAAGTCAACTCTCCTAACTGTTTCTGTTATATTAGTGGGTCTTAACGGTCAAGAAGCAACAAAGGAACATTTCTAATTTTGTTAAGAAGGTGTATTTTGCATAATTTGGTGTTAAACTAGGGGACCAAGATAAATCTTGGGCTCCCCGTATAGTGTATTCTGTGTGTTTGGAAGAACTGAGACAATTGCTTCAAGGTAAGAAGAAATCACTTCGTTTTGGATTACCCATGATTTGGAGAGAGCCTGAAAATCACAGTGATGACTGGAATTTTTGTTCTTTAGTGCAAGGTTTCAATTTGAAAAACAGAAAAAAAAATTCATACCCAACCAACATACGTTCGGCTATTCGCCCTGTTCCTCATGGACCTGACTTGCCTAATTCCTTCTCAAAGACTTATAATAACTTTGCAACACATGTCCATCACTTTTATGCTCTTTTTAGCTAGGTTTGATTATTTTTCTGCTTTTACTTTATGTTAAAATTAAAAAAAATTCAAAATTATCCGTTTTTTTTGTACTTTTTTCAAAAACTTCAACTTTATTTTGTAGGCAAGCCTTACGTGATAGAAAAAAAACCAATGCCATTTTTGAAATCAGCGCAAAAAAGTACATAAAGATCAGTTAACTAAATCAAAACAATTTTTAAAAAGTGTATTTTTGCAGACCTGTGTAATTAAGAAAATAATGAATATTTGATGAATTTCCAACACTTCTTGAATCAAGTTTCGCTGGAAAAACATAAAAAATTTGCAGGTTTAATGCTTTCAACATAAAAATCCTTTCTTACGTCAAATATTCTTTAAAATCGCAAAGGAAAATGCTTTAGAAGGACAAATTGGTGGGAAAGAGAGGGGAAGGTAGGAGATTAGGCAATTCTTAGTTATATTTCTTGTATTCTTGTTCTCAAATTAGCTAATTTATTAATCGAAACCATTTTTCGACCAATCTTCAAACGGTGTATGCTTTTATTTATTTATTTATTTATTAATTTTTGAAAAGTAGTGAAGTAGCGACTACTTTTCAAAAGTAGTTTGTAGTTGCTACATTTAAGAAAATGTAGTTGTAGTTAACTACATTTATGACGAAGTAGTTGTACTTGTAGTTCGCTACAAAAAAAAGTAGTTTTTCCGACCCCTGGTCTGGACAGCCAATTACGAGTTTACAGAGAATCGCCCTTATATAGTACGGGATTTATTTATTTATTTCATCATTTATTTTTGAAGCTGTTTTTTTTTAATGTATACTTCTTTACAACGTGACAGGAATAATTTGCAATGTTTTATTTTCTACACCAGTGTTGTTGGTTGTGCTGCATTAGCTGTTAGATACATAATGCTTATATTCACCCAACCTTTCTTTTGGTTTAAAAAATGGTTATCATTCTTTAAAATTTACATTCTCCAATGCATTTACTGCGATTAACCTCTTATTTTAATATTACTCAACTATTATTCAATCGTCAAGTTAGCAATAATGCCTTTAGGTTTCCCTGCAGTGCTTCTGAAAATTTTCTTTAGGAGTGCTTTCCAGGTTATCTTAGTTAACCTGAAGTGACAAATTTAAATAAGGACTTTAGAATTAATGTTTAAAAGTTCAGGCAACGAAAAATGTGTTTATGTGGACAAAACATGTTCTCTTTTAAATGTTTCTGCATCTCATGCGTGTTATGTAAACTAGGTTATAAATGTTTGAGCGATAAGAGGTCAAATATTGATTTCGAGAAACGTAATTTATCTAAAGTACTTTTTAAATATATTTCTTAGTTACGAATTCAAATTACGAATGTTTATTGTATAAGATATGCTCAAAGGCAGAAACAGTCGTTTCCATTCAAAATATTGAAGAAAAATGAATTATATTTCCAATAGTTTTTCCCGTGACAAGTATACACGATTCATGCTTTTAAACTTATTTATGCTTTCCATTACTGTTATCTAATAAAAATACATACTAGAAACCTTATCTAATACGTCTTTAAGATAATACAACTTCAAATTATAATGTACATCTGAAAAAAGTCTTTGAAAATTACTTTAAACGAAGTTCTAGTTCTTTTCATATAATTATAATTGGGGTAAAACGGAACTTTAAAATAAAATGGGTAACTCAAAATTGTAATTTTATTTCACTTTATTAAAAATTGATGTCTAGTTAAGTACTTTCAACTTTAACTCTTATAGTTTTTGCATATACAAAACTGTTTTAAAATGCAAAAATGGGCATAAATACTGTCAAAAGGTCAGCGCTGTATTGCATTTTTGTTTAGTTGTAGCACTATAAGTTGTAAATGCCATTATTGCAAATTGAGAACTTTAACGGGCAAAAAGCTTTCAAAATGAAGTAATGAAAATAAATGGCACATTTCACGTCTTCACTTTCCATATACAATGCACTATTTTACGAAACCTAACGATGCGTAATCATAACATCATGAAATCGATTACTATATCACCCAGGACAGAATCAACACTAAAGAAGACATCTTTAGCAGATAATTCGGCACGATAATGTATAAAATAAATTCTTTATCAATTCTTTTACAAATTAAATCTTTTCTGACTCGTCCAAAGAGAGAAAGTTTCTCCTAACTCCACAGAAGTTGATGACTCTTGGCGTAATGCGTGAAACGCATGGCAGGAGAGCTAAGCTGTTCTAAACTGTAAAGACATATATACTGTACAATGATCAAAGCTGCATTGCATTTTTATTAAGTTGTACACTGCAGAAAATGAACTGTTGCTTTTGCAGTATACAAAAAAAAAAAAAAAAAAACAGAGGTTTCACTTAAAACTGTAAAATACACAGTAATAAACTGCCCAACTAGGTATTTTACTGTTTATTACTGTAAAATTAGCCATTTTATAGTTTAATACCATAAGAATAGCTGTATTGTACTGTAAAAATAACAGTATAATACTGACAGCAGAGGTTGCAGTTTAAAACTGTGAAATACACAGTAATAAACTCTAAAACTAGCAATTTTAATTTATTACTGTAATACTAGCAATTTTAGTTTATTACTGTAAAACTAGTAAGTTTACAATTTATTACTGTAAAATTAGCTCTAATTTACTGTAAGAACAACGTTTTTTTTATAGTGTAGCAATATAAGTTGTAAATGCCATTATTCCAAAATAGTGTACTTCAACGGCTGAAAACTTCAGAATGAAGTAATGAAAATAAATGTCTTCACTTTCACATACGTAATCATAACATCATGAAATCGATTACTATATCGCCCAGGACAGAATCAACACAGAAGAAGACATCTTTACCAGATAACCCGGCACGATAATGTATAAAATAAATTCTTTATCAATTCTTTTACAAATTAAATCTTTTCTTACGGAGAAAGTTTCTCCTAACTCCACAGACGTTGATGACTCTTGGCGTAATACGTGAAACGCCTGGCAGGAGAGCTAACGATTCGTTGTTGCCAGCAAAGCCTATCGGTGCCTAATCCAGAAAAGTGCTTTTCCTATTAATTCCATGACTGACTGTTGAATTATTGAGCCTTAAGGAAGGGGGCGATAATTGCATTACTGTCGGGTTTTCTTTGTTGATACTATCTCCCTGATAGACGATGATGAGCCTCGGGATTTTCGAAAATCGAAATTTATGCAATTATCTACGCATTGATGGCAACCGCGATTGGAAATGTTCTTTCTGAACTGTTGTTTGGATTTATGTGCATTAAATCGTTTTTAGTAAAAAGCAGTTCAATTGCATTAGTTAATTTTAGCCCTAGTGCTGTAATTTAAGTCTATTTTTGAGTAAATAAGGATAAAGAAAGAAATATACTATATAAAACTTCTGAATGACCAGTGAAAAAATATTTTGAAATAATAAACGCACCCATAATATTGCTAGAAAATTTAGTCAGTTACTATGTATCTCAATTAAATTTCCCATTGGTGTTATTGTTAAGTTGTTCATGTGGTTTTTTAGGGGCGGGGGCTCTATTTGCAAGCTTTTTCTCTAGTTGGTGATTTTAAGTGTTAATTTTAATCATCTTCTAATTCTTTCAGTAACCCCTGTTAATCTAAAGTCTGAGTTTTGAATTATTTTGAGCCTTCACAAAGGGTTGCATAACTTAGTTTTCGAATGCACCTAGTTTAATAAATGGACCTTAAAATGCTTAAACACATGACAAAGATGACAAACATAAAACATGTGACTTTTTATTGCCCGCAAAATTACAAATTCAATCTATGTTTTTGGTTGCTGAGCAGTTTCCATGGACTGAGCAGTCATGGAGTTAACCAACTCATTATACAACAGTTAAAGTGCTAGAATAAAATGTATTTCCCCATCAGACTCAGGTACAAATTGTGAAGATGGAGATAGTCTGTTTGCGCCATCTCTAATCAGTTTGTACAGTTATCTGCGTTACGTTTTAGGAGTAATGGTTTACCCCTGCTAGGTGATCCTTAACAAAGTGACTATGGTTTTCGTGATCTAGTAAAGTTGCAAAGGACGAGTATGGATGAGTGAGTCCAAGTATACTAATAATAATAATAACGAAGCATAAGTTTAAGTAAGCAAAAAATGAACTCTAATTTCGATTAAATTCAGAAATTCAGCAACAATCATGTGGACAGTTAATGTCGTATGCTACTGCCATTGGCAGCAAAGGATAAGATTTATTTTAATCGTAAGGCAATTTTATATTTTAACGATGTATTAATGACAATTGAAGGGCCAGGGGGAACAAAGATAAAAGTGACCAAAAAGTGATTTCGAGAAAAACGAAGAACAAAATTTGATTTCTCATAACTCCCTTTGTAGTTAAAAGAGTTTTCCTGCACATTTCGGTCGATTCTCATCTTTTTTCCACCTTGTTGTTCTATCAGATAATATTAATCCTTCATAGCCCCTAGATAGAGCTAATATCTTAAAATTGACGAAAAAGTGACTTTTATCGTTTTTCCCCCTGGCCCTTCAACTATATGCTGCATTATTTATGTATATAGGTTCAAGTGTAACACAGGTAATAACCAGTTTTCTTATATATAATTGAATAATTATTTAAAATATAGTACATTTATTTTAAAATAAAAAGTCCAATGTCTCGTCAGAAGACTTTGGAAGCATTTTTCGCAATAACCATATTTCAAATGAACATTAAACAGCGATTGTGTTAATGGCCTTGCTCCCCTACTTCAGTATATGGTAAAAGTAGATCACTATTTCTTTACTATTCTTTTTCTCTCCCTGTCTTAAAATGTGAGTGCGTAAAAAATGTCTGTATAATGTATTTTTAATGTGTTTGATTTTCACAGATGCATCGCTTCTCACATTAGAATTTACTTTCATATGTGTTCAAACTTCAAACTAAAACTTTAAAGTAGAGACTTTCTGGTGCGTCTTTGCTGAAAATTTCTATGCTAAAACATCAAGAAAACATAATAATAAAGTATGTTTTTGATTTACATACTATAAGTGATTTTGTTTTATAAAATTCAAGGGATTTTATAAGTCATAATACTATCTGAAGATATTTACCTAGCACCTTATCCGCCACAAATATAACAAGGCAAGTTCTTATTGTACCAGGCAATATTCGAAACAGTTAACAGTTTGGACACACAACTGCATTTACACTGGCATTGCTTGAAGTTCAGTTAAAAGTAAAGCCTGTTATCTTGTTGTAAATTGAAATATAATTCGCGTACTCTTGTATTTGGTTTTTCTTTTAACTATTTGATTGTATGTATTGGCTCTACAACGTTGAAGAGCTATATTTCACTTGCGAAAATTCATTTCATAAGCTAGCAATTTTCGGCTTTGAAGAACCTTGAAGTCCCGAAACACGTGTGTGAAATTTGTTGCAAGGTTTGTTGATTTTCTTACTGCTACATTTCAGAAAAAAAGGAAAAAATATTATTTCTTAGGAATTAAAATTTTTCCTGTTTTAGTACCTACTTTTAAATCAGAAATGATTCATACCATAACATATTATGGTTATATGTCTAAAATATTATCATTATATGAGGTAATAATCTGGTAGTGTAAAAATACACGATGACACATTTTATACGTAATTTAATCCGTTGCAAAAATAGTACCTCTATTTTTAGCAATTTAAAGCATAAATAATCTTTCAGGCAAATTTCCCTTGCATACTAGAGAGCTATACTAGAGTTGTAGAGGTTACCCTCCTGATCCCTCATTTGTTTCCGCGGAAATGACAACTCCCAATAACCCCAACACACTTTACACGTATTGTAATCCGTAAAATCTATTTCAAACGTTGCAAAAATAGTACCTCTATTTTTGGCAATTTAAAGCATAAATCATTTTATAGGCGTAGTTCCCAACGCAATGAGCTCTAAAAGGTTGCAGAGGTTACCTTCCTGATCCCTCATTTGTTTCAGCGGAAACGACTTGGAGCCCTTGGATAAAAGCCGTCGTGCTTAAAAGTCCTTGCTCCCAATTCTCCGGGTGCCCAAAAGTCCGAGCGCCCAATCTTTCGATCGCCCCAAAAGTCCTTGCGCCCAATTTTCCGTGCGCCCAAAAGTCCTTGCGCCCAATGTTCCGTGCGCCCAAAAGTTCTCGTGCTCGATGTTCCGTGCGCCCAAAAGTCCGTGCGTCCAATGTTCCCGGCGCCCAAAAGTCCTCGCTCCCAATGTGCCCGGCGCCCAAAAGTCCTTGCGCCCAATGTTCTTGCGCCCAATGCTCCTGCGCCCTAAAGACCTCGCGCCCAATCGCCGGCGCCCAAACTTCCGGCTTCGTCTATTTTTAGCAATTTAAAACATAAATCATCCTCTACAGGCGTATTTCTCTTGCATACTAAACGACACAATAAGCTCTAAAAGGTTGTAGAGGTTACCCTCCTGATCCCTCATTTGTTTCCGCGGAAATGACAACTCCCAATAACCCCAACTTACCCCAACACACTTTACACGTATTGTAATCCGTAAAATCTATTTCAAACGTTGTAAAAATAGTACCTCTATTTTTGGCAATTTAAAGCATAAATCATTTTATAGGCGTACTTTCCTACGCAATGAGCTCTAAAAGGTTGCAGAGGTTTCCCTCCTGATCCCTCATTTGTTTCAACGGAAACGACAACTCCCCATATAACCCCCAACTTCGCAGATAATTTCATTCCAATGATGCATCTTTCAAAACGAGTTGTCCGTCATAAAGTCAAATTAAATAGCTCCTTGAATGCTCTGAAAGTCACGTATTATAATTACGGGAGCTTTAGGAAAAGAGATCTTTTAGAGTCTCGTTAATAGGGCTTGAGGGATCGCTTCCAGGGTTCCAGATGGCCAGAGCATTCGAGCCCTGATCGATAAGGGGCTATTTAATGGATAAATGATTCGTAGACCAATCCTGACAGCTCGGTTATTGCGTATCCAAAGACATGGTCGCAACTTAAAGCGATTATGAATGGTGAATGAGCAAAGAAGCTAATGATGTGCAAATGTGTCTGGTTTTTTTTTTCTTTTCTTTTTTTCTTTCGGGCTGCGTTTTGTTATTCTGACGGGATAGTTTGAAGGCATCAATTTGTAAACGCGGTTCTTTTTATAACTAAAAACATTACGCAGTGATAAAGGATTTGAAAAGTGGGATTTTTATTTTCCTTACTTATAGAAGAAAAAGTACGTGTTTGGTTTTCATTAACTACTACTGAAAGTAGCTAGCTGCTTTAAAAATCATCCTTTACATCAATTTAAAAGAAAACATAATTTTAGTTTCAATTCTTTTCAAGTATATTATAAAGAAGAAACACACATATATGACAGCAAGCTAAGATTGGGTCCAACTTCGAACATGGAGTAAAGTTAGATTCCTGATGAAACATTTTTCCTTCTAGTCCTTCGAATTTTTCCTTCGAATCCGTAGCACCTTCAACTTTCTTTAAATGAGCATTCCAGTCTTGAGGAAGTAACTATAAATTTATTTACAAGTATGTACACTTATTTACAATAGGAGCAGGAAACAATTGCTAAACATCCAGCAATTAGGTAGCAAACAGTACAATGTACTCTCAACAGTAACTCAGCACAACGTATCTAACATGAATTAAGAAATTACAAAAGCAAAACAAACATTCGCCCAAGCGAATAAAACGAGCCTCTCAGAAATCCATTCTGAGAAAAACTAACTATTCAAGGCTGTTGGACAGCTATTTATACTCGGAAGGAAATTTCTACAACGTTCTAGCAAAATCCGGAGTGTTCTGTTCATTCATAACTTAAATAATCCATTCAAGAAAATTCTAGTGATAAAAAGAAAAACCCACGGTATTACAACCCAGCGCGAAAATGTCTCCATGCTTATTAAATGTAGGGCAAGTGTAGAAACTACAAAACGTTACAGGGCCGGTATACAAGTGATAAAGTGATATCTTCCGATACTTTTGCAACATGTCGCCAGATAAAACCAAAACTAGTGAAAATGATGCAAGGCAGAAAAAACAACAACTATTTACAAGATTTGTAACAATATGTTTACTTGTTTTTGTCTTACTTTCAATGTTGCACCAAGATGTACTTTTTAAATTTTACATCTCTATCAAAATGAAAAACTAATGAAAAAGAAATGCAAAACCACTATTACCGGAGCAATAAATGCAACCGTCATTAAAACTGATATACTACATCGCAATATATATTCTTAGGGAAATGCATTATACTTAAAACGTCTTAAATGTATGCGATCCTAAGAAAAAGAGTTTAATAATAGCATTGTATTCAAAAAAGTATATATGACACTTCAGTAAGAAGGAAAGCTTGAAAGCAGTCAACGTTTCCTATTTATGCCTTATCGAAAAAATATTTGGTATAATTTACACCATATGATATTCTTTGAATTAATTTTAAAGTATTAGAGATAATTATATTATGCTATTTGGTAATAGCAAAATATCTCCCTACCATCCCTAATTTATATGTAAAACAAGAAGGGTGTATTTAACCCATTAATGCCTGACATTTTCTTTTTCAAAGATATTTTGTATACTGGTTACAAACAGTGTTTAATGGACAGGAAAAATAATAAAAGAAATATTATGCAAAAAATAATTGTTTTATTCAGGAAAGAAAAATCGTCCCTTAAAAGTTACGATAGACCCCAGATTGTACATACTTGTTTTACTAAAAAAAATTTCTGACTACGATATAGTATTTAAAAAGACATTTTATAAGAAGAAATAAAATTAGCAATTACATAAACTAGGAAGCTGGGAATAACTTTGAAAACTTGGCTTTTTTTCTTGAGATTGTGAACGATGTCATTTTTGATAAAGATCATACACTGCTCGACATTGAAAATGCAACACCAAGAAGGAGTGGACAGAAATTCATGCAAATTTTACCGTAGACGCACGTCACTGAGTTATGCAAATGATATGAAATGCGCAGCTCTCCGACGCACGTGAAGTAAGATACAAGAGAATGAAGTTGAAAAGTGCCAGACCAATTATTTTCTGCCAGACCAATTATCGGAGAAATTTGGTTTTTGTCTGGAAGGATACGTGTGATATGAGAAAATGCCACGCCGTCCTCAACGAAGACACTTCCAGCATATAGACGACTTTACAAGGGGTATGGTGATCGGACTGAGAGGTTGGCCCATAGGTCAAATTGCAGCTGATACCCACATGGATGCAAGCACTGTGCATCGGCTGTGTCGGAGATGGTTGGAAAGAGGAAATGTAGCCACATTGAGGGGTGCAGGTGCAGCCAGAGTGACGTCAGACCGCTTGGATCGACGGATTCACCAACAAGCTGTGGCGGACCCGCAAGTCACTTGTACGTCGATTCTGTAGCACGTGCAAGGTACCCTGGATGTTCCTGTGTCGACCAGAACCATTTCCCGTCGACTGGTTGCACGTTGCCTGTAATCACGGCGCCCGCTAAGAAGACTGCCATTGACCTTACAGCACAGACTCCAACGTTTGGAATGGTGCTGGACCAGAGCGACGTGGATGGCAGAATGGAAAACCGTAGTGTTCTCAGATGAATCCCGCTTCTGTTTGTCCAGCGATAGTCATCGCATACGTGTGTGGTGTCGACATGAAGAAAGATCGAATCCGGCAGTAACTGTGGAACGCCCCACAGCGCGACAACGTGGCATAATGGTTTGGGGCGCTATTGCATACAATTCCGTATCACCTCTAGTTCGTATCCGGGGCACTATGACGGCCCAACGATATGTAGATAATGTACTGCGGCCGGTGGCAATCCCCTACCTTCAGGGTCTGCCAAATGCAATTTTTCAACTGGATAACGCCCGACCTCACAGTGCTCGAATCAGCCAACATGCTCTACGAGGTGTACAGATGCTTTCCTGGCCAGCATACTCTCCTGACTTGTCACCAATCGAACATGTGTGGGACGTGATTGGACGCCGTTTGCAGAACCTGTCACTGCCTCGTTCAGAGGACGAACTGTGGCAAATGGTTGAAAGGGAATGGAGTGCCATCCCTCAAGACACCATCCGCAGGCTTATTGACTCCATGCCTAGACGTGTTTCTTCGTGCATCGCTGTCCGCGGTGGTCCTACTTCTTACTGAGCCGACGCCGTCCTCGCTCTAAATTTTGCTTATTTGTTTTGAAATAAATATCACTTATTGTTTCATGCTGTCTCTGTCTTCTTACCAAATTTCATCAATTTCTGACCACTCCTTCTTGGTGTTGCATTTTCAATGTCGAGCAGTGTATTAAAACTGCTACGGAGCATGCTTTACAATGGTTATGTGCTGCAATCTGTTAATAACGACTTGAAACAATACCAAGGGACTTATTGAACACTATTATTTGGTTGAAATGTTCATTTTGGGGAAATTCAGACCCTTTTCTGGACCGTCCCTAAAAAGGGACGCTGGGTATTAATGGGTTAAAAAGAGTTACAATTTGATTCACGTATAATTATGGCGCAAGATGGAAATTTCATATTCTTTATTGAAAATTGTAAGCCAATAATTTTCATTTATTGCTGTAATATTTCAAAAATTAACGCATACTTTCGTACGTAAGCAGAGACAAAAATATGCACAGTGTGCTATTTTCTGAAAATTCATTCTGGTAAATACTTCACTGGCAACACAGATATAGTTATGATTAGTTCCGAAGACTTTGGATAAGAAGGTGTTTTGATTTAAAACTCATGCTTTATATTCACTTTTTATTGAAATGTAGTGGATTTTGATCTGTAATGACTTTAGGCATCAGTAAAGGAGCTTTTAAACTTATATTTTTTTAATAAAATTATTTTTCATAAAAAATGAACCCAACTGGTTTTGATTCTGAACGAGTCAATTGCTTTTAAATTACCCTTCGAGTTTGTTTTAAAGAGAATAGACTGCAACGATCAATCCCATGTAAAGTTTAAAATTCGAGACTAAAATAGAAGATAGCAGGAAAGGGGGGTTAATAGTAACGATTAAAGTTTTTAATCATTGACATTTCAAATTTTAACTATGTAAAACACTTAAATTTAAAATTTTTGAAATTCCAGTTTCTTTCTTTATTTATTTATTTTAATTTATTTTTCCCTTTTCCACGATGCTCATTTTTTTTAACATATGAACTCTGAAAACAATCGTTGCAAACTTTTTAAGACCAAATACCAATTTTCGATGCATTAAATGCACTTGTAAACACATTAAAAGTATTTCTGGCTTTAAAACTCTCTGAAAATTACTTTTCAGACATCCACTATCGTGAGAAAAAGTTATCTTACCTCCAATGAAATTATAAAAAAGTCCCATTTATTCAAACAAACCATTTTCCATAAAATTACTAAACAACACTCTCTTTCTTTGATGGAAATACGGCAGTAAAACCCATCGTACTTCCCAGAAACTACGCGAAAAACGGGACTGTCTTCCCAAAAATCCGTCTCCCTTCATGAGGCTTCATAACGTTTAATGATAATGACACAAAACTGATTGTCTAGCTAAACAATATCGGACAGATCTAAAGGGATATGTACCTATTTGACAAAGGGTTTCCATCAAAGCACATTACACAAATCATTCATTTCTTTTTGCCATGGATATCTATTTCTTTTGACTTCACAGAGTCTAGCCCTATTAAATTTAACGACTCTCAACACTAAGGGAGCTTGTCGGTACCTAATCCAGCAAAGTGCTTTCCCTGCAACTCCCATCACCTGCGTTTGAATAATTGAAGTTAAAAGGAAAGGAAAAAGCTTCAATGTCCTCTTTCTATAATGATATTACCTCCTCGACAAAGTATGATGAGGATAAAAGACTCCATAAACCGATTTTCGTGAAATTACCTAAGAGCTGATGGGTTATCAACAATAGCGAAAAAAATGGGAAAAAATATGTAAATGTACATTTTATATTCTAGCCATAATTCATTTTGTTCTAAATTTACTGTTTTAATGTTATTCTTCGTCCTTTTCTTTCTAAGTCCTGGAACGAAATGTGTTTTCAAAGCAATGTAACTTTTTTTTCTGCATCCAAGAAGGAAAAAAAGAAAATTCGTACTTACAACTTTTTTCTTTGTCTTTACTAAAAGCAATGATTCTAACTTTGCAATGTTTTTGCCACATTTTTCAAGAAACATTCTACTTTCTCAACGCTCTATATGCATCCACGTTTAAGTGTTTGTTACCATGCTTTTTTTTTATTTTCAAAATAGAGATACTGTCGTCCCCGCTTAATCGGGTAACGGATAAACGAATACCCTGCTTCTGGGAATAAGATATCTCGGAATCGATGTCATAAACGTAATGTTAAAGATCCCTGCCTCATCGAATACCCCGCTTAATCAAATAATATTTCTTGGAACCGACAGTATTCGTTTAAGCGAGGCCGACAGTATTAACTTTTAGTGTACCCCTCCCTCCGTTTCGACAACACAAAACCCACTCTAATTAAAAAATTGGCCCAAATTATTTAAACCGAACTATGTTACTCTTTCGGTTAACCGACGCAATTTTTCTGAAGAGAAAAAATGAAACAAATACACAGATTTTTAATAGGAAAATATTTATAAACATCTTTGATGATTTTACATTCAAGTAGCATGACACCGTTTTTAAAACGTCATTAAAATGTATTCTGGAATCATCAGTTTTGAGGTCAAAATATCCCACCTGGCAATTTTATTTAAACGTTTCTTGTTGCGTTTAGAAAACGTCACTCCAGAAGGTTTTGTAATCGTTTCTTAATCCATTTCTTTCTATGAACGGGTTTTTTTTTTTTTTCTTTTTTTTTTTTTTTTGACGGTGTAGTATTTCTTAAATTTTAGTAACTAAAATATATTTTTAGCTTTTACTTAGTTTTGGGGCAATATATTTCTTAATTTTCAGCAATATCATACTCTCAGCATTAAAAATAATGGAACTGAGGAATAAAATTAAAGGGAATGCCTAAGCGACAACTATAACTTGAACTGAAATAATGTCTAACAAACGTATTATTCAAGTGTAATTCATTGAAAAGTTCAAAGAAGTAGTTATTTTAGAAAAATTGGAAAAAAAGAGAATGTATAAAATTCAGCTGCTTCATACGGTATTCCCACTAAAGATGGTAGCGAACAATAGAAAAGTACTTTTTCGGAAAAAAGAACTATATTAGAAACGCTGCAGCTATTGTATGTGAAAAGAAATTCTGCAATAAAAATCAAATGTTCAGAGTAATAATATACTCTTCTGCTATGCCGTTTTTAATGACAGTAAGAAACAAAACCCAAAATGTGAGCGTTCAGATTTCCAATAAACAAATATTTCTATTGTTTTATGACGACATGGAGTGGCAGCTCAATTCTTCTATGCAAGTAGAAATGGTAGCTCTAAGTTAAATATTTCTGACAAAAGGTAGAAACGCGTCTTTTAATTGTTAGTTGGCATTTAATGATGTGTTTAAGAAATACATTTCTGAATTCTTCATTAATATTTCAGCTACTTTGGTGATGAAACACATCCAAAAACCTGACAGTGTTCATACTTCACAAAAAGTCATTAAAAATCTTGTAAAAAACAAAGTTAACATGAAATTTGCTAAGGACAGTTTCGTTTTTTTTTCTTCCAGATTTCCAATTTCAATCATTTTAAATTGTTCCTCGTTTCATGTTGTCTTCTATGTTGCCTTTCAAGGCAATAAAATCAAATTAAAAAAAAAGATTAGTTCCTTTTTCGCGACTATTTCAAGAATTCTTGCGCCGTTTTAAAATTTTATTTCTCCTTTAAAAAGAGAAGGCTACAGGAACAATAAAGAAGCTATAATTTGTTGACAAAGTTAAGTGTAATATAACTTACCTAACTAACCTAACAACTAACCTAACAAACTAACCTAAACTATAAAGCGGTGAGTAACCACCCATAAGCAAGGGCAAAGGCAGGAACATGCAATGCACCGCACCACCAACTCAGTTATTTCGATCCATGGACTGCAGTCTTTTTATTATACCCCAGCTCTATCCAAAAATTTACGAATTGTACCGTACCAAGTGCGGTCACTCGCTGGTATTCTAATTTCACATTAGCTACCAGTTTTTTTTTTTTGGGGGGGGGGCTCTCTTTGCTACATAAGAGGATTTTTGCCTCTAACTCGGTTACTTTAGTATTCCATGCTGATGAGTACATAATAAGCACGAAACTACAGTCCATGGATTGATCCACTGTAAAATGTTCTACTGGCCTAATCCACAGTGTTTTAGTATTGTTAACTCCGACTATATGGAGTAAATGTCATAGTTTAAATTATTCACCATATGCTCAAAGTTCTCTATCCCACTCCCCTCGTCTACCTGTACAACTGCTTATATAACCTCCTGTGTAACTCTGTTTTTAATGAGAAAGTGTAAACTGCTAACTTTATATGATTATATGTTTCAATTATTTTATGTCTTTGTGTCATTATTTGTTGTAAATGTTTTGTGCTCCGTGTTACTATTCGTTGTGATTGTCGTATGTTTTCGCGAAAATTGGATATTGTAATTGTTATAACTGTTTAATAAAAAGCCTCGAGGATGCAGTAACAGGTTAAGTCACAACAATGACAGGTACTGTGGCCCCTCGAGGAGTGAAGTGAAGTTCATGGATTGAAATAACCGAGTTGGCGGTGTATTGCATAACCTAAACTGTTTTAACCCTTGATTATCTAAATAAAAATGACACAGAGAGTATGAAGAAATAAAATGTGAACTTACTCTTCAGTCATTACAAATAATAGTTTTACTAGAAGAATATTTGAGCGTGTTTTCTGTTTCTTCGCGGAGAACATATTTTTAATTACTCTAACATTATAACCTAATTTGCAAATGCATAAATAATGATTATTAGATAATCACGTCGTCGTTATTTTCCTCTGGAAATTATGCCAAAGCTGTTATTTGCTCGAAATTAAATTAACGAAATACAGTTTTTGCCGCAATATCTTTGATTTTGTTTAGACTAAGCAATTAAGGAATTTCATAAATTTACTTTTTAATTCATTGGGTAAATATAAAAGATAAAACTCCGACTGTGATTAATAGAAGTAGCTTTGGTAATTCAATTTATTAAAACCTATTTCATTACAGCCAATAAGGAAGTCCGTTACTTAAACAAATTATCTTTCCGACTGCGGGTATTTCTCAATCACGTTAGATAGTAATTACCTGTTTTGTAGTTAAAGAATTTGGAGATAATGCAATTATGGGTTATTTCGTTAGTTCTTGTTTTATTGTTATTTATCAAGTGAAATAACTAGAAGGTTAATGAGCAAGTTCCCTCTCACTTCCTATCTATCTCAACTAGAAATTGCAATCACAAAATTTATAGAGAATGGAGAAAGTAATTATTATTTACGTATATCTACTATACTGGCTATTGTAAATTGAACATTACTGAAATGCCTTAAAGCTTAGTTTATATCATAACCAGTAATTAACGCATTGATGTTAAAAATTAATTTCTCCAAAATTACTCATTCACAACATTATTTCGGAATACTGAAACAAGGAGCAAAACATGGAAATTAGCTTAATACATGGTCTATGTATCTTTCATGTCTAGCTACGATAGAGTACAAACGAATAGAGAGAACGCTAAAGAGTCGAAGTTTCCATGCATTCAAGAACTGTGCGCTTCAGAACCAAATATTTGGCTGGCAACACACTCGCACCTATTGTTTTGAGCAAAAACTCAGTCGTGAAATTTCTTTGAGTTAAAATTAAGCTGATTTTGTGGGAATAATACGCTTGAACAAAAATAAATGCTCTCAAAAACGCTATATCCCGACGTTTTCCACTGAAAAATAAAAAGCAACTCAAATAATGCAAACTCACTGAGTCTGCTCAAAAAATATTTCACCACCGCCCCATATCTAACCCGCAAAGTTGGATTTTATACACAAAGCAGTTTCTTGGACAAGAAATTGACAATTATAATTTTTAAAAGCAGTGTTCAGATACATATTCTGATAAAGTCCAGTCTATTGCTTCTCAAGTAAGTTTGTATTAATTGCATTTAACCTATTAATGCCTAGCGTCCCTTTATAGGGACGGTCCAAAAAAGGGTCTGAATTTCCCCAAAATGAACATTTCAACCCAATAACAGTGTTCAATTAGTACCTTGGTATTGTTTCAATTCGTTTTTAACATATCGCAGCATATAACCATTGTAAAGTGTGCTCTGTAGCAGTTTTAATATGATCTTTATCAAAAATTGCACCATTCACAATCTCAAGAAAAAAAGCTAAGTTTTCAAAATTATTCCCAGCTTCCCATTTTATGTTAATTGCTGATTTTATTTCTTCGTACAAAATGTCTTTTTAAATATTATATCGCAGGCAGAAAAGTTTAGTAAAAAAAAGTATGTACCCTCTGGAGTCTATCGTAACTTTTAAGGGACGATTTTTCTTTCCTTTATGAAAAAAATATTTTTTACATGATATTTTTTAAATTATTTTTCCTGGACCATTAAACACTGTTTGTAACCAGTGTACAAAATATCTTTGGAAAAAAAATGTCAGGCATTAATGGGTTAAGAGCACATATACTACAACCACTATTATCAATTGCCGTTTTGTCAGGAATCTCACTATAAATAAAAGCAATTTCGTCCTAGAAAGAATACTTAGTCAGTCACCTTCTCTAGTTGTCAGGGGAGTCTGACGGGGATGAGGAAGCCCCGGATTCGAATTCCGGCTCGGGCATGGATGTACTTTCTCTCACGTCCTCGTCATTTCTCTGTGTGAATGAGTGTGTATTGTGAACGGCTGCCTACTCTATAAACGGGTCTTATGGCATGTGTGATGAGCTAAATCGGACTTCCACCTTAATGCTGCTTGTAAAAACTGGTAGATGTCTCTACTCGGGCTCGGAACTTTTGTTAACAATCTAATATTGGCATTTACTGACATACCATCTAACTATGTATTGGTATTTGAGGTAGAATTTTTTGGTATTTGAGGTTTCCGGTAGAAGCTTCTCTTTGCATATCAGAGGTCATGAGTTTTGTTCCTCCGGTGCTCAAGGTGTTATTCCCTCTCACTCCCCTCTTGTTGGAAATCTGTTGCAATCCTGCATGAAAACCTTCCAAGACAATGGCGCCCAATATTTCCCTAAATTTTGCTAACTATGGACACGTCACAACAGCAACTATATAAGTAATCCAAGTAAGTCATTCTCTAGCGAAATTTAAAAGTATTCTAGGATTTTAAGCACAGATGCATTATTTACTGAATGAAGAAATGAACTGAAAGAACGTGGAATCAAGAAACCATTAGCGCCGTAATGTTTAACATAGGAGTATTTGTGTCTTTATTCATATAGGCCTGTAATTTCGCACTACTTCTTCATTTTGCTTTTAGGACTTCCTTCTTGCACCACGTGGTCTAAAGTCCCCCCTAGTGCTTTTTCGTCAAAAGTGATACTAAACAAATTCTGTGACGACCACCTTGTCTTTAAGTCAGAAGGGTCTGACACGGATCGGGAGGTCCCGGGTACGGAGCCCGGTTCGGCCATAAATGCACTTTCTCTCTGATGTCCTTACTTTGCATGAATGTGTTGTGGTACTGTGAGGTGTTGCCTACACTATAAACGGGTCTCTGTGGCATATGTGTACCGTGGAAGTCGGACTTTACAACAAATTCCGGTACTGTTGGGGAAGGGATGCAGCGCATTCCAAATCGTTGGCCTAACTGGCAAAAGACAACAACAACAAATTCTGAGCCTATTATTTTAATATCGAATATTTAACTCGCGAGAGCTCGCGCGGGGTCGAAATTGACCCCAGCCGTTTTTGTTTCCATTTCCTGAAATTTCATAGCAAGATAAGGAAACCATCTTTTTGGTAACAACAATTGTGTCCTTGATTAATGGGTGGGTGTGGTTGGAATTTTCTCAAATTCTTTTCATTCTTGTAAACAAGGGGGTGTGTTAAGAGACACTGATGTCGTTTTCGACCCCGAGCAAGCGCTCGTGCGACGAACAACGACGTGAGTTCTCGCGAGTTAAAAATACTAAGAGAAAAAAAAACAAACAGCAGTATTTCTTCCTTTGTAATAGTATTTTAACGTTACTCCTAATAAAAGAGAAAGACGAAAGTGGATAAGTCCTGCAAAATTGAGAAATAAGCTTACAGTACAGACATTACCGCACTGAATATTTAAACAGCAGCACAAAATCTAATTTGAAAATACAGTAGCGTATATCTCACACGTTGTGTCTTTGTTCAGAGTATTTTATAACTATTTTCGGATAAAAGATCAAAATAAGGAGATTTGATATGTAAGTATTGAATTGGTTTTCTATCTAGACCTGTTCCCAGACTAAAATCTATAAATTATTTAGCATAAAACAAGATAGAAAAACATCTACTTCTCCTATGTGTTTATTTGTGTAAAGTTGTTTAAAGCCGTTTTCTGATAAATAAATGAACAAGATAGTCGGCGAGAAAGTCTATCATCGCAAAACTAAGAAATGAGCTTTCAATTTAGACTTATTTCCAGAATGGATGCAGCATAAAATTTTAAACTGCAATGTAAGATAACACGATAAAGTAAGATAAAAAAAATAAAATAATGCTTGTCGTAGACGCTTTTTGTGGTGCTTATTTTTTCCTCAATATTCTCCAGCCCTCTTGTTATTAATATTTTTTCAATGAAGAGCCCAACTTCAGGCGAGAATCAATTAAAAATCGGGGATGGGAAGACAAATACTTTAATGGCACTTTTAAAACCAATGTAAACAGCAATGAATAATATATTTCAGGCGACATTTTCGCACTGATTACCAATGCGAGTCATTAAAACAACAATGAATATTTTAAGGCTTTCTTAATAGCCTTGATTGCTGTTCGAAGAGCCAGCAAGAAAAAGAAAAAGATACTCTACTCGGAGATATCGATCGCAATTATTTCGATTTTGGGACGCGAAAGCTGAAAGAAGTAATTTATTTGGCAAGTGCATTTGAATAATCAGCGTGCTTTACCCAATTTTAAAATCCTTTTCCCCATTAGTATCCAATCAAGATTTCTCTAAGATGGAGAATTGGAATGGCTAATGAACTGTTGGCAGATGAATCATGTAGGTTAATGATCTATACTCGAGGGAGTTTATTCCTTTTTGCTCCCTTTTAATTTTCATATTTATTGAATCGACTTTGTGCACGTATTCGTTTTTTTTTTCTTTAATCCTGTAAGGCTCGAATAGAGCTATGTTTAGGTTAGTTTACACCAGAGGTTCCCAAAGTGGGGATCTAGGATGCTTTAAGGAGATGCAAGGGGGGCCGCAAAGTGTCAATGGTATCAAATCATTGTTGTTGATAAAACAAAAAGACGCAATGATTATTCAAAAAAATTAACCCACTTTTAGAGACTTTACATCAGCAGGGCAATTCCATTTTTAAAATAAACATCGATTACTGGACCAAATGTCCTGCAGAGACTCCAAATAAGTCAGTTCCTTGTTTCGTTGCATGAAGGTATAAGAACATGGGCTACCCAATTTTAAAAATCCTTTTCCCCATTAGTATGCAATCAAGATTTCTCTAAGATGGAGAATTGGAATGGCTAATGAACTGTTGGCAGATGAATCATGCAGGTTACTGATCTATACTCGGGGGGAGTTTATTCCTTTTTTGCTCCCTTTTAATTTTCATATTTATTGAGTCGACTTTGTGCACGTATTCTTTTTTTTTTCTTTTATCCTATAAGGCTCGCATACAGCTATGTTTAGACTCTGCAATACCAGAGGCTCCCAAAGTGAGGATCTGGGATGCTTTTAGAAGATGCAAGGGGTGCCGCAAAGTGTCTTTGCTATCAAATCATTGTTGTTGATAAAACAAAAAGATGCAGTGATTACTCCAAAAAATTAACCCAATTTCAGAGACTTTACTTCAGCAACTTTATTTCAATTTGAAAAAAAAAAAAAAAAAAAAAAAAACATCGATTGCTGGACTAAATAGCCTGCAGAGGCTCAAAATATGTCAGGTTCTTGTTTCGCTGCATGAAGGTATGAGAACATGCACTACCCAATTTTAAAATCCTTTTCCACATTAGTGTTCAATCAAGATTTCTCTAAGATAGAGAATTGGAATGGCTAATGAACTGTTGGTAGGATGAATCATGTAGGTTAATGATCTATACTCGGGGGAGTTTATTCCTTTTTTGCTTCCTTTTAATTTTCATATTTATTGAGTCGACTTTGTGCACGTATTCGTTTTTTTTTTCTTTAATTCTGTAAGGCTCGCATAGAGCTATGTTTAGGTTAGTTTAAACCAGAGGTTCCCAAAGTGGGGATCTGGGATGATTTAAGGAGATGAAAGGGGGGCCGCAAAGTGTCTATGGCATCAAATCATTGTTGTTAAGAAAACAAAAAGATGCAATTATTACTCAAAAAAGTAACCCACTTTCAGAGACTTTACCTCAGCAGGACAATTCCGTTTTTAAAAAAATCTGGTATGGACCCCACACTACTTCCTTTTACGTGTAAATTTCTTAGTAGTTGCCTTAAGTGTTAAAAAAAGTGCTTGGAGTGAGCAAGGTAACAATTCAAGTATTTACTCCCCTAATCTGCCACGAAACAATGCAAAAAATATTTTACAATGGTTAATTTTCTAAATATTGCTAATTTTAATATCATTCAGTGAATTTTTCGCAAAATATCGCCAATAGCGCCAAATTGAACCCAAATTCAAAAAATAATTCTTTCGTCAAATTTGTCGCCAAGTTGGCGTCAAACACTTGGCAACATATCGCCAAGTGGTCGCGACAAGTCATATCACTTGAGTCTGCATTGAAATTAACACTGATTTTCCCCAAAAAATGGGTAAAACACCCTCTTGGGAACATTCGAATGCAACCACAAGGGGAGGTGTACAACTAGACCATTCTGAGAGCCAACATACCAAGCTAGAAGCTTCTACGGCATATAGTTTTTGAGTTATGCGACTCACATCCGCACGTACGTACATACAGACGTCACGAGAAAACTCGTCGTAATTAACTCGGGGGTAGTTGAAAATGATTTTTCGGCTGCTTATATGTTGGTAGGTACATATGCACGTGCTGACAGGTCGAAAAAACTACTGAACATTCATTCGGGAGTGAGCAAAATCAAAATTTAGACTCAAATTTAAGTGATTTTTTTTTCGCGATCACAATTCTTCCTTTACTACGTAGAAGGAAGTAAAAAAAACATCGACTGCTGGATCAAATAGCCTGCAGAGACTCCAAATACGCAAGGTCCTTGTTTCGCTGCATGAAGGTATGAGAATATGGACTACCAAATTTTAAAATCCTTTTCCCCATTAGTGCCCAATCATTATTTCTTTAAGATGGAGAATTGGAATGGCTAATGAACTATTGGCAGATGAATCGTGTAGGTGAATGATCTATACTCGAGGGAGTTTGTTCTTTTTTGCTCCCTTTTAATTTTCATATTTATTGAGTCGACTTTGTGCACGTATTCGTTTTTTTTCTTTAATCCTGTAATGTCCACAAAGAGCTATGTTTAGGTTATGTTGTACAAAAGGTAGCCTTGGTGATCTGGGGTGATTTTGAGATATACAAGGATGCCGCAAAGTGTATGTGGTATCAAATCTTTGTTGCTAATTCGGAAAAAAAGCAATGATCACTCAAAACACTAACCCACTTTCAGAGACGTTACTTCCATTTCGACAAAAAGCATAAATTACTGTAGAAAACAACCTGCATAGATTTCAAACATGTCGGGTCCTTATTTCGTCGTGTAAAGGTTTGAAGAGCATGGTCACTCCTTCTGTAAAAAAGAGTTAAATTTCGAAGATTTCCAGAAACATAATTTATATGATGATATTTCTGCTCCGTAACGGACTTATCTTACGATTTGCTTTCGTTACGGACAAAAAGTTATTATTTCAATATTCTTTCTGCAAATTTTCAAACTTTGACTGCATCATAGGGTAGTAAAGATGTTCTTCATTAATTTCGTAAAATAAAACAAGAATTAAACATGTTTTTAGACTTCTATAATCTGTTTTGTGAAAAACTGGTACGTCTTTCACCGTGAAATTACCCTTCAATTCTCACCCAAATAAGAGTGCCTCCGTTTAGCTGTATTAAGAGCCTTAAAAAGACTTTTAATAAGCAGGTTATAATCTACATCATTTCTCATATTTCTCCCAAAACTATACAAATTTTCAAACGAGACGCTTATCAATTTCTATATTATACAAATGAGTGCGTATTTCTGTACCTCAGAACCAGACTAACGTAAGTCCATTTTTGTAACTTTTCAGTAGAAGGAGAAAACAATTGCTGGATGCCTGCAAAGGATGGGACTCGAGCTATTTTAACGCTGATAAAAATTGTGAAGGATTTTTTTTATAGAATAACGTTTGTAGGAGTAAATGCGGAATAACATTCTGCATACAATGCATTAATAAAGTGAAAATCGCCATTTTTAGACTTACGTCGTTCTGAGGTACAGAATAAACGACTAGGGTTGCCATGAATAATTTCCAACTCGTCGAAGGGTGCCAGGATTTGGACAAAAAAGGGAATCTGGGTGACAGTAGTTGATTAAGTAACCTTTTCCAAGAAATATGAGACATGAGAAAATGAAAGGCATACAGAATAAGCCCCTTTGAAACCCTTTGAAAGACCCCTTTGAAAGACCCTTTGAAAGACCCTTTGAAGAAAAAATCAAATGGGACGGAATGCTCTTAAATTGGTGTGCTTATCTTATAACGAAATTACTCCAGCATTTTTAATTTTTTTTTCGTCGAAAAGAAATACAGTTGATTCACGTTAGAAAGCAATTTAACTATGAGATATTGACATTACGCATTTTTTTGTGAGTGACGTATCTTAGAGCAGAAGTTCTCAAAGTCTAGATCACTACGAATCCAAACCTTGAAATGTACTAACTTTGCAGAGCTGCAAGTGTTTCAGATCTTCTAGGAGGGGTAGGGTGCATAATGACGACCTGAAATTATATTGCAATCGGGTGTCGGAATTATATTTCCTAAAGCGATGATGTGCAAAGATTCACAACGAAAAAAAGAGAAAGAAACCGCAAGTGAAACATCATTTTAATGATGTTGTCTCGTGCCAGCTAAGATGGCAATTTGGGGTGCGCTGCTTCACTTCTCCAACTGTACCGTGATCTGGTGTGAAGTCCGACTTCCACAGTACACACAATTTCCGTAAACGCCTGTTTATAGGCTGGGCATCCATTCACAGCACAAAACCCATTCACACAAGGAAAGTACAAGGACAGGAGAGTAAACATACAGACTGTTGTAGAATGACTGCCAGGGTCTTTTTGTAAGCCGGCAGTCGGAGTCGGTGTCCAAATTTATTCAAAACACCAAAACATTACATACAATAAAAATAGTACAAGACAAATAACAGGGTACAATACAAACACAGCAAGACAAACTACTTGCAAAACGCAGATATGAAAAGAGGATAATAAGAAACAAACAGAATAATAAAAAATAAATAAATAAAGGCAAATTCACTAAGGGCCCTGCTCCACATCAGCAGAAAACGCGACCGAAACCGAAGGCAGAAACCGAAAATCCGGGTACTTTCCATAGGAACACCATTTAATCCATTTTACGTTTCTGCTTTATTTTTCTGCTTTACGTCAATGTGTAGCAGAGCCCTAAGGGCCATGCTCCACATCAGCGTAAAGCAGAAAAATTAGGCAGAAGCGTAAAATTTATTCAATGGTGTTCCTATGGAAAGTACCCGGATTTTCGGTTTCTGCCTTCGTTTCGGTCGCGTTTTACGCTGATGTGGAGCATGGCCCTAAGTGAATGAAAAGGTGTGCGCAAAAATATTATGGGCTAAGATCACGTGTTGAACGGAAGATTTTATAAAAGGGGTAGGAAAGAGAAATTTAATCAGAAGATATCATGCACAACAGAAAGAGTGATTAAGAGTGAATTTTAGTTTTGGTCGGGGAAGAGCAGGGTCCTGTTGGCTTCAAGAAAGTTTAATAGAATTCGAACCAGGGACCACGCCTTCGGGGTCAGACTTCTCCGATCACTTGACAAGTAGATGGCAATATTTTTAAATAATACGTGTCTAAAAGCAAAAAGCACATGGGTCAAAGCATGTGCTCGAAGTTTTTCCCTCTGGCTACAATGCGGAGCTCACATCTGCGGCGCAAGGAGCTCCGAACAATCTGTAGACGACTCCAGGAAAATTTCGAATTTCACAACATAGAAAGAGCATTTCCGACCTCTCATTGCAAAATGATTTTAAATCCTAAGGATTCACCTTAACCCCTCCTAAAAAATCTGAAACAAAAAAAGAACTGTTTCACCTGTAACCTGACTTGAATCAAAAAAATCTTTTAAAACCTGCACTATTTCGACAGTTAAAAATGCCCAAAATCCAAATATCTGCATACTTAAGTTTGCACCCTTACCCCTCCTGCCCTTCCCCTAAAAGTAGTTTTTTTTATTTATTAAGAAACAAAAGCTTTATAAATGCAATCATTTTTCATTGTTTGGCAACAATTACAAAAGTGGTAGCTTACTATTATTTTACATTGTTTTTGGCAGAACTTTAAAACCAGAAGAAAAATGTGACCATTATGATACAGAAAGTAACCTAAGAAATAGTCTTTAAAAAATATTTTAAATAAACAGTGAACTTCTTTAAAATTTTACTTTGTCGCAACAGAAATCAAAATATACAGAACCCTTTTTTTTTCTGAAAGTGACACCATTTCATTGCTTCAGATTTCAAGATACATTTTATTGTCGAGTAATAAATGTCTATCATGACTAAAAGTGCAGGAAAGACTTTGTTAAAGTGAACAAAATAGAGAACAAATAATTTTATAGCTTTCTCCACCATTGAAAACATTTGAAGCAACTCGAAAAATTATACGATACTATTTTGTATTTTTAAGAACAATAAAAATTTTGTGATTTATCTTTATTTGATGTTCCGAAAACAGGTCATTTCGTTTATTTTTCAGATCCCATGAGAATTGAAGGAAGGACGAAAGGAAATCTTCAAGAAGGTTTAGTCTTCATAATTTATCGAAAACAGTTCTACATTTTCAAAACATATCAAGTTATTTTTGCTTCAAAGAAGATAAAGTGGTTTTTTCCCAAGTCTACTAGATCGTTTTTTACAGAAAAAAAGGAATGCATCATATTTATATATAGATAGTGAAAGTAATAAAACAATTTTGTAATTTTACATGGCTATTTTTAAAAATATTTAATATCAGAAAAATTGTTTGAAATAAGCACACGGTGAAAAAATGCAAATTAATTAATGACTTAAATCAATAAAAGACTTAAAAATATAAATTATTTTTAAAGTTTGTAAAAACTTTAAAGTGTTTTTAATTCCATTACAGTAGAGCTCGCTGAATGAATAGCAATTTTGAAACGAAAAAATATTCTAATAAGCGGAATCTTCCATTATCTGTGATCATTTTAATAAGCGGAATACTCCATTATCTGTAATCATTCTAATAAGCGGGATATTCCATTAAGCGGGATATTCCGTTATCTAGGATCAAACTAATACATTAATTACAACGGATTGGTACATCGGAAATGTATTTTACTTTCACCAATATTCTGATAAACAGGCTCGATTCCATCTACAACTGTTTACTCATTTAAGTTTAGTCAGAAAAATAATTTTTCAACTACTGTTAACTTATAAACTGCTATATCCAGATTTGTTTTTGGCACTGATAAACATGATTTTTTGAACAACCAACTCGCTTACTCAAATCAGCGAAGTTATGATTAGAGCATTTTCTATGAATTCTAGAAAAATTCTGCAGTGAACTCTTGCAGAGAAGGCAAGACATTAAGCAGCCTAGTAAATCGGGAATCAGATTCAAAATCGATAATCCTGGTTTCGGAGCAGAATGCCACTTTTTCCCACCAAACATATGCGAATTACGTACTTGATACAACTGTGGATCGGAAAGTCCGGTGGTAGGTCATTAGCAGTAACTATAGATATAGAGCTCATGGGTACATTCCTTCCCAATCATCATAGTGCCAAATCAAATCTGGGATATATCCAGATTTGTTTTTGGCACTGATAAACATGATTTTTTGAACAACCAACTCGCTTACTCAAATCAGCGAAGTTATAATTAGAGCATTTTCTAAGAATTTTAGAAAAATTCTGCAGTGAACTCTTGCAGAGAAGGCAAGACCATAAGCAGCCTAGTAAATCGGGAATCAGATTCAAAATTGATAATCCTGGTTTCGGAGCAGAATGCCACTTTTTCCCACCAAACATATGCGAATTACGTACTTGATACAACTGTGGATCGGAAAGTCCGGTGGTAGGTCATTAGCAGTTACTATAGATATAGAGCTCATGGGTACATTCCTTCCCAATCATCATAGTCGTGCCAAAATTATAATTGTGGTGCTGCCATCTGTCGAGAACATGTCGACCTCTTCTCCGTTTCGGACTGCAATATCTCAGGAGCCTCTGACATCTACCTTTCTGCCTTAGGGAGATATTCAATTACTCTAAATCAAATTCTATCAACCAATAGCGCAGCCAGAAATTTCCTTTTCCCTACCTGGAAGGAATTTTTGAACTACAACTATTGAATGATAGAGTTCAATCGAATGGAGCAATAGTTGAGTTTTACACCTTGATTCATAATTGCTATATCAGAAGAGGTCTCATTTGGCTTTATTAACAACGATTACAACCTGGATATCCTCTGTATAACTGTTTAAATACTAACACACAGCTTTTTATTCCACTCTAATTAAGCTTTAAAGAGGACAAAAAATTGAAATTTGATTGAATATGAGGTATATGGTGAAACATGAAGAAATATTCTGAAGAACAAAAAACTAAGCAGATTTTCTCAAGGAGAACCATGCGTCGGACTGCCCACTCTAAGTCTAACAGCTGGTATTTGAAAAATTATTTCCTCTAGCCTGTTTTCTTTACCACGCCAAAGCTATCTCATTTTGTTGATAAAGAAACTCCTTGATTCACCCTTATTTTTAAAGCTGATGGCGCCGACTTTGACAAAAATAGATCCACTATCTAAAAATTGTTTTTTGGGTCGAAGAAACAAATGAATAAACATACGTACTCTAAAATGCTGTGGAGCGGTTGGGTGGTGCTTTGCGTTTGAAACGTGGAAATCGCATGTTTCATCCTGCTATGGTTTTTTCACCGTGCTAATTTTGATCCAAACTTTCAAGAACATAAGACATAACTCTGAAACTGGAAAAGAAAACGTGTATTTTAGAATGAATAATATTTCTTAAAAGTGCTTTTTGTTTTTTGATTGGGTTAACCTATTTATGCCCAGTAGCCTAAAAACGTTACGTTTGTTAGTTACTGCTTACAAAAACCTGTAATGGGTATATCATTTTACTAAAGCTTTTTTTCAGAAGTTAAAAAGTCCTTCTTCTTGAGAAAACCAGATAGTGTCACTATTTGGGCATCAGAATTTAATTATTGACAGCTATTTTCAGATAAATCAGTCAAGCAACGATTCAGCATGGGTAGCCACAAAAAGTAAGGTTTTTTTGCAACTTATTTTTCATAAAATTAAACTATTTTAAAATGATTTGCTTCAATTTGATCAAAGATGCCTTCTGTAATGTTACTTTGCAAAAGTAAAGTCAAATAAGGTCGCATTTTGCTCACATATCTGCGAAATATCCCATACACAGGACGTTAAATAACTTAATAAATATGGCAACGGCGAACTATTTCAAACCCAAAGTGTATGTAAACCATTCAAAGTAAGAGTTTTAAGCAGATAAAAATTGAAAAAAATTGTGTAAAAAAACTTGGGCATAGATGGGTTAATTAACACTTCATAAAACTGCAAAAATAAGGCATGATTTTATTTTCTTTTTAATCAACAAAAATAGCAATTACACTTTGTACCCGTTTTTCGAAACATTACCGCTTAAACAAATCAAATTTTTTAATTGCTACTGTCTAGCGCGAAAAATTCATAGAACATATATTTACATCGGGTCAGCTAGCACATATATTTTTTAAAAGAGTACTGAGTTCGAACCATTGACACCCTAAAGTAAACACTCTAGAGCAATCTCTCCTATGTCCTAATTTACGCAAAATCATCCAAATTCAGAAACATAAAATATTTGGATTCAAAACGCTATTAAAATTTTGCTTTTATCTCCGCTATTCGAGGTGTTTTGCCACAAGGCTCACCCGTTAAACTTTTGCACTCCCTCTTTACAACTAGTTCAGTTTACACAACACAGTTACGTGCAAGATCAACAGGTGAAGTATGAATATTCGAGTCTTTGAACAAACAAAGTATTCAAAGTTGAAACTTTTGTCGTAGTTCCGACATTCTATTCAGCCTAAGGAACTCGCTTTCAAGTTTATAATAACAGTTGCAACATATGTTATATATTTTTAAAATGCGTAAGTTTTCGAATAGGAAATGTCATTTTTGCGACTTCTGAAAGCGTTATGCTGGAAGGTGATTTATTTTCCACTAAGTACAATAGGTATAAGGTAATATTATACAAGCTAAACGAAATGACCAGAACTCATGTATGGGCTAATCATTTAAAATTGTATCGAATTTATTAAATAATTTGATGAGTGCATCTATTTATCAGTGAAGAAAATACAAGGGTTGTTTACCCACACTTAATAATATACATTCAAATATATTTATAAGAAATTTTAAGAAATATACCAATAATAGATACAAATTTCCACTTTTCCTAGTGCCTAGTGATAAAACCTGATGATATTTGTCCCTAATATTAATTTAATTTTCGTAAGCCATATGAGTCATTCCACGTCAAATCGCCTAAGGCTATGTGCCGTCATGTCTCGGATTTTGTTCAATATTTTTTTACAGATAGATACCTATGAGATAAACTCAAATTATTTTTTTAGATTTTTTGAATAAAAACTTAGGGTTGTAGAATTTTTTGAAATTTTGATTTTTTTAGAATTTTTGCTTTTTTATATTTGGTATGCATTTTGAAAAAGCTCTATAACTTTCTCATTTTTCATTCAATTAAGCCAGTTTACGTCTCATTTTAAAGCTAATTATTTTCTCCTTCAATATTAGTGACAAAAATAAAATTGTGAAAAATATAATTTTGCCAATGGTCCTCTGAAGTCAGATTTTGTGTTTTTTCAATTGGTATGTTCAATAGGGTGGAACGAAAAAAATAAATTTTTGATTTTCAATTTGCCTTAGTGCGGAAAAGTTGCCTTTTCATGTAAATAAGGTATAAATAAAATATGAAAAATATTGAAGCACGTCTTGAGGTGCCGCAAGTAGGATAAAGTATTGTAGAAATGCGATTTTTGCTCTATTTTCAAGTTTTTTTCAAAAATTGTTGTACTCAACTTTTTTCTTTAAATGCGGTCAAAAAAGTAACTATTACGCTAAAAAAGCCACATAATATTCTTTTTTGATGTTTGGATGATTTCTTGAGGTGCCACAAAAACGATGAAGTTTTGCAAAAACGCACTTTTTGCTGATGGCACTAGCATCTGGGAGCATAAAACGTCAGGTCTATCCCTGATAAGACGTAGCAGTAGCGGATGTTTATAGGGGGAGTTAATGGGTAGTAGTGATATGTGTGAGTAGAGGCCAAGCTCAGATCAGGTGTCAATATCTTTGCCGAATTCACTTTTGTTCGCGTCTATCATGTAACAGAGTAACGTAAAATATCGATAGTTGGTGAGCTATTTCAGCGTGGTGAGCTAAAACGGCTCATTCTAAGCAAGTGCAGACGTGACAACTATCAGAAAGTCCTATCTTTGGACACTTTAGTGATTTGAGTGAAGTTTTACTATCTACTTAGGAAGAATTCATGAAAGGTCACTGTTTTATTAGGCACAACCTCAAAAATTGGTCAAGTCAACCTGGAAAGGATCCTTGTGTGAGTAAAATATCTAGACTTAAATTTCTAAAATTGAACAAATTTGGTCAAAAGTTTCTATTC
The DNA here is from genome assembly GCA_038373865.1 of Uloborus plumipes. Lineage (NCBI taxonomy): Eukaryota > Metazoa > Arthropoda > Arachnida > Araneae > Uloboridae > Uloborus > Uloborus plumipes. The sequence continues at coordinate 34,632 of JAXGGA010004993.1, read as the reverse complement.
TAGTTATTTCTTACCAAAGAATTTGAGTAACGATAAAAAATTAAAAGAAAAAGAACTGATTCGAGCCTCGTTAAATTTAGAGAAGAATCTAAGCGTTTATTTCTTGTTGCTGCCTACAGGAGACTACAAGAGAAAAAACTTTGATACTTGCAGTTTGTATGAAAGAAAAGAAGGTGCCAGCCGTTGAACAAAAGTTTTTAAAGAAGTTGAAAACAACCTTCCTCTTTTAGAGAACATACCTGACTTAAGTACAGATCAGAAATATTTATTAAGTGTATCTTTATATCAAGAGGGACCTTACTAGATTTATTTTCAAAAAACCTGGAAAACTTGCTCACTTCAAGTGACTTATATTTGCAAAGAGCATACTTCGATTGTACGTGGTAAATACAAATCAAACTGAAAACCTCTAGGTCATCTGTCTCAGTACTTTGTTAAAGTGTTTGCTCCTATGTGGATTAACATGAAGTTAAAATCTTTTTGTACTTGTGCACCCTTTTACACTTATCTATTAAATATCTCTAATCTGTACTAAAGTTATATATCGCACCCTTGCTACAAAAGTGCCACAACTCAAAAATTGTAATTTTTGAGTTATGACCGTCATTAGACGTAGTTTACACGGTCTCTACCAATCTTCAAAAGAGCCAGAAGTTGCATTGAAGAATCAGCCGCCAAAGGGCAGTTATGGCGTTTTGTTGTTATCAAGATGCATAGGACCCCTTCCACTGAAATGCCACATCTTGAGTTGTCGTCCAGCCGTCGTAGAGTAACGTGCGTAAATAACTATCATAGTTTGAGATGTATCGGTCTTCATATTGACAAATTCAAAAATACTAAAATATGCCGAGTCAGCCCGGAAACAGTTTTTTGCAATTCCTGGAAAACGTAGTTTTTTGAGTTGTGGCACTTTTGTAGCAAGGGTGCGATATGTTCTCTTCAAAAGGAAGGTTGTTTTCAACTGCTTTAGAAACTTTTGTTCTAAGACTGGCACCTTCTTTTCTTTCATACAAACTGCAAGTATCAAAGTTTTTCCTCTTGTAGTCTCCTGTAAGCAGCAACAAGAAATAAACGTTTAGATTCTTCTCTAAATTTAACGAGGATCGAATCAGCTCTTTTTCTTTTAATTTTTTATCGTTACTCAAATTCTTTGGAAGAAATAACTAGAATAGAATCTTTTGATCAAATTTGTTCAATTTTAGAAACTTAAGTCTAGATATTTTACTCACACAAGGATCCTTTCCAGGTTGACTTGACCAATTTTTGAGGTTGTGCCTAATAAAACAGTGACATTTCATGAATTCTTCCTAAGTAGATAGTAAAACTTCACTCAAATCACTAAAGTGTCCAAAAATAGGACTTTCTGACAGTTACGACGGACGTCTGCACTCGCTTAGAATGAGCCGTTTTAACTCACCACGCTGAAATAGCTCACCAACTATCGATATTTTACGTTACTCTGTTACATGATAGACGCGAACAAAAGTGAATTCGGCAAAAGTATTGACACCTGATCTGAGCTTGGCCCCTACTCACACTTATCACTGCAACCTATTAATGCCACCTATAATCATCCGCTACTGCTGCGTCTTATCAGGGATAGCCCTGACGTTTTATGCTCCCAGATGCTAGTGCCATCAGCAAAAAGTGCGTTTTTGCAAAACTTCATCGTTTTTGTGGCACCTCAAGAAATCATCCAAACATCAAAAAGAATATTATGTGGCCTTTTAGGCGTAATAGTTACTTTTTTGACCGCATTTAAAGAAAAAAGATGAGTATAAAAATTTTCGAAAAAAACTTGAAAATAGAGCAAAAATTGCATTTCTACAATACTTTATCCTACTTGCGGCACCTCAAGACGTGCTTCAATATTTTTCAAATTTTATTTGTACCTTATTTACATGAAAAGGCAACTTTTCCGCAGTAAGGCAAATTGAATATCAAAAATTTATTTTTTTCGTTCCACCCTAATGTTCAATAAGTCATATCTCCGGAGTACCAACTAAGAACTGCACAACTTTTTTTCAGTGATGACAACATCATATATACTTTTTAGCCTACTTTCCCGTTAAAAATAAAAGAAAGACGAAAAAAGTATTAAAAGTAGCTTAATGCATCTAAAAATATCGCCAAGTCCAAAAAATATCGCCAAGTTAAAAAAATATCGCCAAGTCCAAAAAATATCGCCAAGTTAAAAAAATAAAAAGGTAAAATGAACATCGAAAAATTAAAAATTTGAAAGTAGGGTATTGAGATGGGGAATTTGTGTGTCGGTCGGTCGGTCTGTCGGTCGGTATGTCTGTCCCCCCCACCCTAATAACTTTTGAATGAACATTCCGATTTGGACAAACTTTTTTTTGTTGGAAAGATCTCGGCGAGTACAGCTCATTCCCATATTTTATTTTTCGATTTGAACATTTTTTGGTTCAACTTTGAACCGTTCAAACAACCTATCCCGCGATGCTAACTTTTGAGTGAACAATCCGATTTGAACAAACTTTTTTTTGTTCGAAAGATCTTTTCAAGGATACTTCATTCCCGTATCTACATTTTCGATTTGAACAATTTTTCGTTCAACATTGAACCGTTCAAACAAGCTGTCTCCGCTAATAACTTTTGAATGAACAGTCCGATTTAAACAAACTTTTTTTGTTCGAAGCATCTCGGCAAGGATACTTTATTACCGTATTTAAATTTTCAATTTGAACACTTTTTCGTTCAACTTCGAACCGTTCAAGCAACCTTTTCCCACCTAATCACTTTTGAGTGAACCGTCCGAATGGAATAAACTTTTTTTTGTTTGAAAGATCTCGGAGAGGCTTTCCCATACATTCCCATATTTCGCTTTTTGATTTGAACCATTTTTCGTTTAATATTGAACCATTCAGAAAAAAAAAATTAACATTAGCTTCTGCGGGGAATTTAAGTTGAATGTTGATCCTGAACTTAAAGTCGGATTTCCTTCAAACTAACTTTGTAAGAAAATTGTTTTGATAAATAATGTTTGTAAAGTACTTTTCTGAGTGATCTTCTGTGAGGACTCTGATTCCGACTCCAACTCCGCAAACATGGCGGAAATGCAGGCTCAGAAAAAAAAATGACTGACTGTGCAGACGATTTTTTTTTATTTATTCATTTGTTTTATTTTATTTATTATTATTATTTTTTTTTTTTGGCAGACGATTTTTTGTTGTAACAAAAACTTTTCATTCACGAGAACATTTTATTCTTTATTTATATTTAACAACTGGCAACAGATTAAAAGTGAAATTCGAGACATTTTATTAACGGACGAGTTTTTTTTTCTTTTTTTTTTTTCTTTCTTTGATAAAATGTGTTTTGATGCTCTTTGTACTTTTATTTATTTATTTTATTATTATTATTGATTTTTTTTTTTTTTTTTGGAAAACGATGGAGGATTTTTTCTACGGAGAAACTGTAACAGTTACACTCTTTAAAAGGTGCGATAAAACTTTATTTATTCGTTAATTACTTTTTACGTGTCTATTTCATCTGATGAGAGGGGTATATTTTGCTTTTCAAAATCAGCTCTAAGTGCTAAAAAGGTATGTTTGACATAATTTTCAGTCTCAGATAATTAAGAGATAATGATCAGATGCAAGACTGCCGATGTCGATGTACGGGAAATTAGGCTCGTTTAGTTCTTGACAGAACTTCTTGTTATGTATAAAAAATTAGGAGGGTGTTTTTTGTTGTTTTGGAATAAAAAAATCAAGTGTGTTTTTTCAGTTGGAATGATCAATAGGTCATATATCCGGACTACCAACTAAGAACTGCACGACACTTTTTTTCTGTTATGACAACATCATACCCTTTTTATGTATAAAAAACTAGGAGGGTGCTTTTTGTAGTTTTGGAATAAAAAAATCAAACGTGTTTTTTCAGTTGGTATGATCAATAGGTCATATCTCCGGATTACCAATTAACAACTACGCCATTTTTTTCTATAATGAAAACATCATTATGTTTTTATGATCAAGATATTAGAAGGGTGTTTTTTGTTATTCTGAAATTTAAAAAAAAAATGAAACAAATTTCTTTAAAAATCAAGTTTTCGATAAGTTTAAAAACTCCGTAAAATTAAAAAAAAAAACTATGCTATCACAAGGAAGATCACGAGATGGCAGCCGAAAGGCATTTTTTTGCAACGAGTCATGGCAAAAAAGCATGCGATAGAATAGGGGGCACAATAAAACGGCTTGCGATAAGAGCAAGTCTTCAAAGAACTGTGGAAGGACAGATTTTAAATGCACATGATCTATTTCAATTTGCCTCTCAAAACATACAGGGGATACAGATGTTTTTCGTTACAGCAGTGGAAGTGGTTGCAAATGAAGATTTTTTAAAGCAAAGATATGAAAGAGCCTTAATAATAGTAAGCAGTAGAGAGAATCACTTCTTCAAGCCATTAGACACGAAGGGTATATTAGTGAAGAAGGTGTTTGTGTTTGAATAACCTTTTGTTGCCACTGTCGGATCATCGCAGAAATAAAGATTGTTATTCATGAAATTTTTATGCTTTCATTTGATAACAAATTATAAAATGTTACGTAGATTTCAGAATAATGGAAACCAAATATAAAATTTTTCCAACCACCAAGTGCTCGCGAGTCCTTTTTTGTCAAACTATGAATGAAAGTATATTTAAAGACATTCCAGTTTACTTTATCGTAATTCCTATCGGTTGATGGAGTGGCTAGCAAATAATTACTGAAGAGTGAAATAATTATACAGTGACTTTTCACTACCAAAGCATGCAAGCAACAGAACAATATAAAACTACCATCAAGTATTTGAATGTAATTACATTCGAGCAAATGAAGAACAAGCAAATGATAATGTATCCTATTTATTAATAAATAGGATACATTTTCATTTGCTTGTGACGTGTGATGCTGAGCGAATCTCAAATTTTTAAGTTTCAAAAGTTGACTTTAAAGTAAAGTTTTTTGAAAAAAAACATCTTATATTTTTATTTCAAAATAACAAAATAACTTCCTTCTAATTTCTTGATCATAAAAACATCATGATGTTTTCATTATGGAAAAGAAAATGGCGCAGTTGTTAGCTGGTAATCAGGAGATATGATCATACCAACTGAAAAAACGCGTTTGATTTTTTATTTCCAAAACTGCAAAAAGCACCCTCCTAATTTTTTGTACATAAAAAGGGTATGATGTTGTCATAAGAGAAAAAAAGTGTCGTGCAGCTCTTAGTTGGTAGTCCGGAGATATGACCTCTAGACCATACCAACTGAAAAAACACGTTTGATTTTTTTATTCCAAAACTACAAAAGCACCCTCCTAATTTTTTATACATAAAAAGGATATGATGTTGTCATAACAAAAAAAAAATTGTGCCGTTCTTAGTTGGTACCTTGAAGATATGACCTATTGAACATACCAATTAAGAAAACACAAAATCTGACTTCAGAGGACCATTGGCAAAATTCTATTTTTTACAATCTCATTTTTGTCACTAATATTGAAGGAGAAAATAATTAGCTTTAAAATGAGACGTAAACTGGATTAATTGAATGAAAAATGAGGAAGTTATAGAGCTTTTTTTAAAATGAATACCAAAAATAAAGAAGCAGAAAGTCTGAAAAAAATCAAAATTTCAAAAAATTCTACAACCTTAAATTTTTATTCAAAAAATCTAAAAAAAATAATTTGAGTTTATCTCATAGGTATCTATCCGTAAAAAAATATTGAACTAAATCCGAGACATGACGGCACGACCGACTATTAACATTTGACGTGGAAGGAACCATATCTTACACATTTTGTTAAATTTCTATTTCTATACTTACAGCTAAAATACGGAGTCGCAAATTATATATTTGTTATCATTATAAATGATTGTCCAGATATTAGATAGTGTTATCCAGAAATTTCTCAGTATCTGTTCCGACATTCCTACTCTTTTCAGTTTTTTTTTTTTTTTTTTTTTTTTTTTTTTTAAATCCTTCCTTGCATTCGAAATCGTGGCGTTTGCGGATATTTTTTTGACGATTCAATGCTATGCTCCATCTTATTTACAGTGGCTGTGATGGTGGTATAATGTCCACAGAAGATCAAATAAAGTCATAGGTAGCAAGTACACAAGATGCGATTTCTATAATGTTCAGGGAGTAGAGGTGTTCTTGGTTGAGGGAGGGAATACTTCAAAGAAAAAGAGGCGACGCAAAATGGGAGGACGATCAAACACGTGAATAGATGTTAATGGTGTGTCTAGACAATTGATGCAAGGACTATAGGTTCTTGTTCCATCTTCGTGGATTGTCATGACTCGGAAGTGTCATGTTCTCAACCGTGGTGATGTTTTTTAAAATGCCACTTTTAGCGTTGGTTTCAGCTATTCTTTACTTAATACGTTACGTTTGAGGCTGTGTCTTGCAATCGCATCTGCATTGTGACGTGTTGTCTGGCTGTTAGTATTGACATACTGACTTCTTCCCTCTTAGGCCAGTCTGTGCCATTTCGTTTCCTGGGATGGCGACATGTGCCGGTATCCATGGTAGGGGGCAGATCTTGTCCAAATCTTCCAGCTGTCTAAGACAGTGCATATCTTGCGTCAGTCCAGATTGATCTTTTTGGATTACTTCTAGGGCAATTTTGTTGTCGTAGAAAATCACCAGTCCGCTGTGCTTGTTCTCGAGAGACAGGTATTCGTCTAAAACGAAGTTGATCGCTCTAAGTTTCCTGGTAAAATTTTAGGCTATGTTGCTTGATTTATGACTGTGCTATTAGGCAGAACAAAATTTACCCCTGCTCCACCATTTTAGATGGTATCGCTTGAAAAGACATCAGTGTAAGCATGGACAATGTCACTTGTTGTCATTGTGTTGATGGTCTCCAGACTTTTTTTAAAGATAGCAGAAGTTAACTCTTCTTTCGTGTATGAAATGGAAATTTAATATTGAGCACATCCCGCGGACCAACAAGTAGAAGTCTAACTTCCTGATACTCTGGCAACAAATTTTCCATGGAAGCTCATGTGTACATTGTACAAGCATACTGAATACATTCCTGTTAAAAAAAGAAAGAAAGAAAGGAAGGAAAAAAACGCAGCTTAAATAATGACCAATGTAACAATCTGCTACAAGTGTCTTATTATGAGCTTGAGATACGTTACATTTGTCAGCTTTCCATTTATTTAAATCTCAAATCTTTATTAACTGTTTATTCCTTACACACCCGACAGCTCAAATAAGATTTATATAATCGATTTATATAAGATAATATAAATCTAATTATATAATAGATTTATATAATCGATTTCGCTATTTGGAATCAGATAATTTGTCACTAAAATGTATTCTAATAAGTGGATATTCTAATATCCAGGGTCAGAGTGGTAAAGTACTATTGTTTGGCACATTAAAAATTCACTATATTAAGCAGACTATTGTTTTAACATGCATTCCAATAAAAGGTTTTGACTGTACGTGAACGAATATATATAAATTTAACATTTTTATTTCCATACATGCCTACATGCTTAAATTTATTGCACAATTATTCCTTCACATATTCCGATTGTTTGCTTGTGTTCTTAGAATGGAGAAGGAAGCTAACCGACGCGCTTGCTAGCTTGAGCCAATTAGAAATAGCCCTACATAAAACTGGCAAGTATTTATTCTTCTTCAACTCTATCTACATTCCCATAAAGATATCCCTATAAATTTCTTTCTAAATTCAAAACAAAACTTTTACTTTTGTTTATTTAAAACTTTCGCGAAAGAAATTCAAATCAGTTTATCTTTACGTGTGTTCTTTCAGAAGCTTGTTGATTTTAAAAGTTCTTCGATCGTACAAAAGTTTACGAGCGTGAGTTTTCTTCTTTTCCTCACAAATTCCAACATTACAGTTGCTATATTGTAAGAATCACTAGATATCAGGAGGGAGAAAAAAAAATCCCTCTGCATCCTCTCAATGGCCTCTGCCACGAGTATAACCGTAACAATTTTCCCTATGCCCTCGGTTCTTTTGTCTGCCTTACGCTTCATTTCCTATCATGAAAGCAAATGCTTGCTGAGATGGAGGGGAAAAAAAGAAGATTCATGCCTTTTTAACAGAAGGACAATCAGCAAGCCAGAATTTGAGCTTGTTGTCATGGTAACGGCAATCTTTGTTAGGGCTGAAAGTGAAATCTATGATAGTGTTATGCACGGTGCATTCTTTGAGGCGAAGTGTTAGTCTTGGCGAAAATATGTCTTCATTATCTCTTGGAATATTTATTTTTCTTCCATGAATGCGTCTCATATTGAGGAAGCACGCTGGAAGATCTTTATAAGGTGATGTTTGTAATTAGAGAAAACTTCCTAATAAAACTTAAAAGAATCTGCTCAAATTATTAAATATTTAATCTGTAGTCATGATAGCTGTAATATTTTTATATCTTGGGGGAGGGGGGGGGGTAATTTAATATATACAAACTTCACACAGCAGTTTAATAGACGCGCTAAAAGATGATGTCTAAACCATACGCCTTTGTTTCATTACGTCACAACAGAAAAAGATTGCGATTAAAACGCGTAGCTGTTAAAGTAAGTTTCTCCAATTCCAATGTTTTCAGCAAATGCGGGTTTTTCCCCAGCTTTTTTATTGCAATACTTAGGTAGGCCAATAATCTGAAAGACAGAGCTTTAAAATAGACTTTTTAATGGTTTACACAAAGCAGGAAAAGTTTTTGTAATGTTTTTTTTTTTTTTTTTTTTTGTAGCAACACGTGTGTGAATTTCTTTCTTTTCTTTTTCTTTTTTGTAGATCTTATTTTTCAAGATATGCATTTCAATTGTGTATTATGATATTTTTCTCAGTTAAATACAGGGTGTCCACTCCAATCGTGGACCAATAGCTAATTTCTAAACCGTTAGAGATAAGCATATAGTTTATTTAGGAAAAAATCTCCAAATTATGAAAGGAATTTTGGGTCTGTTCAATGTTTTTCAAAAAATCAAATTTTGAAAGAGTTACGAAATTTAAGTTTTTATACAGCCCCCCAGTCCTATCAATCATATTTAGTAAAACATTCTTGACACCGTAACGTTTAAAACTAAAAAAAAAAAAATCACTCTTCTACCACAAAAATTGACCGAGTTATGACGTTTTGAAAAATCAAGATTTTGAAGGATTTCGCATACGGTCCCTTAAGCGATCTCTCGATGACGTCATGAAACAATGCAAAATCTTGATTTTTCAAAACGTCATAACTCGGTCAATTTTTGTGGTAGAAGAGTGATTTTTTTTAGTTTTAAACGTTACAGTGTCAAGAATGTTTTACTAAATATGATTGATAGGACTGGGATGCTGTATAAAAATTTAAATTTCGTAACTCTTTCAAAATTTGATTTTTTGAAAAACATTGAATAGACCCAAAATTCCTTTCATAATTTTGAGATTTTTTCCTAAATAAACTATATGCTTATCTCTAACGGTTTAGAAATTAGCTATTGGTCCACGATTGGAGTGGACACCCTGTATATTGCGCTTACAAAACAAAAGCAAGTCTATTAAAAACAAAACGAACAGGGATTCAAATAAAATGTGCTTTGTAAATAACAGGGTTTTTTTACTCTCAAATTTTGCCTTCAAGATTTTATAAAAAATATTTACCTATCTATATTCTAAATTTAAAAACAAGCTGGTTTAATTTACTGCAATTATTGGTGAAAAATTAACGCTCTATTATTTGTGATTGGAAGAAGTTGTCAGCCTTTTATTGAATTTATCTTCTCAAATAGTTAACTGCCCTTTTGATCAAGCGATTGGATCGTTGGTCAGACATCCAAACCACTGGTCGAAACCTATTTCAGCCAATAAGTGATCTTAAATCTGCTGTTAAGCTTTCTGACCGAAAGACCAATGTCTTGGTGAGTATGGACCTTGCAGTTTTTTTAACCTTGCTACATTTAAGAGATTATTGAATGCTTTTTGCTTAAAAATAAATAAAACAGAGCTAAAAATGCACAAATGCAAAACCTTCAAATCTTCAAAAGGTACCAAATTATGTTCCAAATCAGTTATAATGCGAAAACCTCTCAAATTAAACGGTTCAAAACTGTAACAAGTTCAATATTTTACTCTGAAAATTCCTTAGGAATGCATAGTGAAGTAAAAATGGTGACTGAAATAATAATTAAAGGAAAGGTTTGTAAAATACTTATCCATAACTCGCCACAAGAACAATCATATTCAATAGGAAAGAAATATTTAAAAAGCCACTTTCACCTAACAGTGTTATAGGTTACTTGATTCATACAAAGGAAAAGAAGTTCTTTTCCACGTTTAAACGGTGCCATCAAGTTAATATCGCTCAACTGCTAACTATTAGGAACTTTTTAAATGGAAAATAATACCATCTTTTCAATAGTTAGTCTAAGGAAAATAAAAGGAGTTTTTACAGTCAGAGCAAAATACCTGCAAGCAAAAAATGTTCCTCAAATATGTGTTAGGAGTTGTTTCTAGGAAAAAGTTTTTACGGAAAGCATAGCAGTTTTTCTGCTCAGTTTTTCTAAAGCATTCGGGTTTTTTCCCCTTAAAATGCAAAGACGTATTTTTTAAATGCTCCACTGTTCACAATGCAATGTATTTTTTATTTCGCTCACATGCCATCAAGTAAATACTAGTACTGTTTTCTTTGTTGGTTAAACCTTTAGGTAAAAATGTAAAACAGAAATTTCCTTTTATGAATATCCATTCTTAAAAAAATATACATTCATACAATATATAATTTTAAAAAAATACATTTACAAACATATAACTTAAAAAATATACGTTCATAAAATGTATAATTAAAAATATATACATTTATAAAACAGATAACTAAATATACAGGGTGGTTATAAATTAACGTGAGGTGTTTGGAGCTCTCTAGCGCGCGAAGTACTGGGCGAAACATGGTCAAATTTCATGGGCACACATATTAGACCATGAGATTTCGATTTCTGAAATTAAAAAAATATAAAAAAGTTTAAAAAATCGCCACTAGGGGAAAATTTGGCGCTGTAAAAGTATATTACTGTTTTAATATCGCAAATTAAATTTGGAAAAATGCTGTACAAATCAATTTCGCTGAGAATAAATCATTGTTCTTTGCAAATGAGGTTTAACATGATCGCCGTGGATCGCCGTCCTTTAAAAAAAAGTTACCACAAAGAAAATAGCGGGGCAGTTAACCAAATAGAATGCAATACTTTGCATAAACGCATTGTATTTAGCAATCATCAGTATAAAATGACGGACTGAGAGAATTATCATCATTCTGAGCCCAGAGAGTTTTGTTTTTAGATGGATCTTACCTAGCGGGACCGTGCCTTGTTAATGCTGTGCACTGAAAAGTGTTGTATATCAAAGAAATGTTTCTGATATCGCAAGTTTAAAAGATATCATAATTTTAAAAGTCAAAGAAATCAATTCTGATATGCAATACACCGCCAACTCGACCATTTCGATCCATGGACAGCTGTTTCGAGCTTGAAACAGCTGTCCATGGATCGAAATGGTCGAGTTGGCGGTGTATTGCATGTTTCTGCCGTAGCCCTTGCTTATTGGCGGTTACTCACTGCTTTATACCTTGCGCTCTGCCCAAAAAATTTACGAGTTGTACCGTACTAAGTGCGGTCGCTAGCTGGTATTTCTAATTTCACATTAGCTACCAGTTTTGTTTTTTTTTTTTTTTTTTTTTGGCTCTCTTTGCTATATAAGAGGATTTTTGCCTCCAATTCGACTAATTTCGTATTCCATGCTGATGAGAGCAGAATAAGCTCGAAACAGCTGTCCATGGCTCGAAATGGTCGACTTGGCGGTGTATTGCATGTTTCTGCCTTAGCCCTTGCTTAGAGGCGGTTACTCACTGCTTTATACAATTCTGATATGTTACGAGCTGCCGTGGAAAATGTTGTGCATTGTATGCAGCTCTTGCAACTTCACAATGGTGATCATATTGAACCACATTTGTGATTAAAAAAAAGGCGTTTTTGTTCATCAAATGGATGCATAATTTGTCAATAGCATTTAATTCTTCGATAATCAGAGTATTACACTTTTGCAGCGCCAAAACTGCCCCTGGTGTTGATTTTTTAAACTATTTTTTTTTATTTCAGAAATCAAAATCCCATGGTCTTATATGTGTGCCCATGAAATTTGACAATGTTTAGCCCAGTACGTCGCGCGCTAGAGAGCTCCAAACACCTCACGGTAATTTACACTGCTCGACATTGAAAATGCAACACCAAGAAGGAGTGGTCAGAAATTGATGAAATTTGGTAAGAAGACAGAGACAGCATGGAACAATAAGTGATATTTATTTCAAAATAAATAAGCAAAATTTAGAGCGAGGACGGCGTCGGCTCAGTAAGAAGTAGGACCACCGCGGACAGCGATGCACGAAGAAAATCGTCTAGGCATGGAGTCAATAAGCCTGCGGATGGTGTCCTGAGGGATGGCACTCCATTCTCTTTCAACCATTTGCCACAGTTCGTCCTCTGAACGAGGCAGTGGCAGGTTCTGCAAACGGCGTCCAATCACGTCCCACACATGTTCGATTGGTGACAAGTCAGGAGAGTATGGTGGCCAGGAAAGCATCTGTACACTTCGTAGAGCATGTTGGCTGATTCAAGCACTGTGAGGCCGGGCGTTATCCTGTTGAAAAATTGCATTTGGCAGACCCTGAAGGTAGGGGATTGCCACCGGCCGCAGTACATTATCTACATATCGTTGGGCCGTCATAGTGCCCCGAATACGAACTAGAGGTGATACGGAATTGTATGCAATAGCGCCCCAAACCATTATGCCACGTTGTCGCGCTGTGGGGCGTTCCACAGTTACTGCCGGATTCGATCTTTCTCCACGTCGACGCCACACACGTATGCGATGACTATCGCTGGACAAACAGAAGCGGGATTCATCTGAGAACATTACGGTTTGACATTTTGCCATCCACGTCGCTCTGGTCCGGCACCATTCCAAACGTTGGAGTCTGTGCTGTGAGGTCAATGGCAGTCTTCTTAGCGGGCGCCGTGATTGCAGGCCACGTGCAACCAGTCGACGGGAAATGGTTCTGGTCGACACAGGAACATCCAGGGTACCTTGCACGTGCTGCAGAATCGACATACAAGTGACTTGTGGGTCCGCCACAGCTTGTCGGTGAATCCGTCGATCCAAGCGGTATGACGTCACTCTGGCTGCACCTGCACCCCTCAATGTGGCTACATTTCCTCTTTCCAACCATCTCCGACACAGCCGATGCACAGTGCTTGCATTCATGTGGGTATCAGCTGCAATTTGACGTATGGACCTACCTCCCCTTCTCAGTCCGATCACCATACCCCTTGTAAAGTCGTCTATATGCTGGAAGTGTCTTCGTTGCGGACGGCGTGGCATTTCCTCCTATCACACGTATCCTTCGAGACAAAAACCAAATTTCTCCGATAATTAGTCTGGCAGAAAAACCAACATGAACATAGCCCACTTTTCAACTTCATTCTCTTATATCTTACTTCACGTGCGTCGGAGAGCTGCGCATTTCATATCATTTGCATAACTCAGTGACGTGCGTCTACGGTAAAATGTGCATGAATTTCTGACCACTCCTTCTTGGTGTTGCATTTTCAATGTCGAGCAGTGTATAACCACCCTGTATAATATACATTCGTAAAACAGATGTTTTCCACTCTAATATTTACTCATACATTCATTGCTTAAAAACTTCTAGAAAAATCATGTATTTTAAGCAACCACTACTTCAGAAAGTTAAGCTTTTTCAACAAATAAAACCAGCTAATAAATTTCGTGGTTGCGTTAGTTCGATATAATGTTCCTACTTCGAGAAAACTCTTCATAATTGAAGCGCTTGGGAGATGAAGGGGTTATGTGACAAAACAGAAATTGGAAGTAGTAAAAGTTCAGAGCTTTATTGTTGCAGCTTCTTTGTTTTCTGGTGTTTTCGTTAGTGTGCGTATGAAATTAGTCTAATGACATCCACTTTTTGATGTACCTAGGTTTATTTGCTTACCTGCGTCCATTGCTTACCATTGTACAGAGTGTAAAGCAGTAAGAACCGCCCCTAAGCAAGGGCTAAGGCAGAAACATGCAATACACCGCCAACTCGACCATTTCGATCCATGGACAGCTGTTTCGAGCTTGTTGTGCTCTCATCAGCATGGAATACGAAAGTAATCGAGTTAGAGGCAAAATTCCTCTTATATAGCAAAGAGAGCCGAAAAAACTGGTAGCTAATGTAAAATTAGAATACCAGCCAGGATCTCTTTGCTTTATAAGAGAATTTTTGGCTCCAACTCGACAACTTTCGTATTCCATGCTGATGAGAGCACAAAAGCTCGAATCAACTGTCCATGGATCGAAATGGTCGAGTTGGCGGTGTATTGCATTGTACAGAGTGTTCATTTTTTTTTAAATGTAACTTAGCCCCTTCATCCTACAAGCCCTTCAATTATCAAACGACAATTTCCCTCTACGTTTATCGACCTCAATCCAAAAACGCCTGCCATGATCTCAAAGTTTGCTCAACCCTGATTTTCGAAACTGAAAACAACAGTAAAGAAAAAATAATTTTAAGGCCTCCTTAAATCGCTTTTCTTTTCTGAAGCATCCTCACTGCCTTTCTTTAGCTTTCAGATTTTTTTTGCCTGTCTTTCTTTAAATAAGAACCTGAAGCATTATTTAAAATGATTAACAAAGGTAAATTGAATTTTACTGTTATATAGCAGCTGACAACTCATCATAAAATTGATACACTCTAATATACAGTGAACCCTCACTTATACGCCGCCTCATTTATGCGCCTTGTTCACTTATACGACGATTTTGAATGGTCCCCGCACATTCCATAGCAAAATAATGATAGTATCGTTCGTTTATGCGTCGCTCTAAAGATAAATACTTCACTTACGCGACGAATTTTCCCTAAAATGTATGAAAATGTATTCTTTTTCTTTAAAAAATAAGCATTTTTCTTTACTTTCCTCTTTAATCTTTCGCCTTTATTGCTCACGGAAGGCATTTTTTCCACATGAACTAGAGTTCGGAGAGGGACAATTATCTATTATGCATCGTTTTAAAGGGAACAGTTTGTAATTTGGTATGCTACATTTTTCGCTTTCTCTTTATCATTATAGTTACGTTACAATAACTTCCAAACTGTAGTAATATGTCCCTTTTCTATAGAAACATTCTTATTCACTCTCTCATTAGAACCTATGTTGAGTTTTAGTCCTTTAAATAGGTTTGTTCACTTATACGTCTCTCTTACTTATGCGCCTTTTTCTACTGGTCTCTTGGACCGGCGCATAAGTGAGAGTTCACTGTATTTTAAAAGTCTCTCTCTCTTCTCTATGCTACAACATGTATTACTATATGAGATTTGTCACTTATAAAGTATATTGACTATACACGTTTTTCCCTCCCCTTGAGTATGTTTCATATCAAGAGAAAAAGATTTGCCCTCTTAAACGATTGTGGCAAGATAATGATAAAGACGTGGGGGGGGGGGGTCTTTTAATGCAGAAATTTATCAAAAACTATTTACTTTATTTTATGACTCCCTTCCCCTCCAAGAAATTTATAATTAGTCGATAAAAGTGGAGGAATAATTTCCCTCCACGTTTATCAGCCTCAATCCAAAAACGCCTGCCATCATCTTAAAGTTTGTTCAACTCTGATTTCCAAAACTGAAAACAACAGCAAAGAAAGAAAATCGCTTTTCTTTTCTGAAGCATCTCCACTGTTTTTCTTTAGCTTTCAGATTTCTTTGCCTGTCTTACGCTTCATTTACCGTGATAAAAGTAAATGCTTCGTCAAATGGAACAAATAAGCGGCGTTATGCCCTTAAACAGCAAGCCTAGAAGTAAAGTAGTATCTGTTGCCATGGTTACGGTAATCCTTGTTAGCGCAGAAGAATGAACTCTTCAGCTATGTTTTTACACGTTTTATTCACCAATACAGCTTAAACCTATCCGCAAATATATGGTGTTCATTACTTTTCCAACAGAACTATAACTTCTGTTTCCTGATTTTAAATGAGATTATGTATTTTAACCTTAAAGATCAACCCATTTGGGTTCGGAATGTAAAGCGATTCAGTGTTATTTGCCTGAGTTGTGTGCTTGCCATATATTTTCAAGTCTAAAAGGAAGTAAAGCTACGGGTTCCTATTTTATTTTTCCATTCAAAATATGCTATTCCAGTTTTACAGTATTTTATTCCTCGCTTGGTCTAAAAATGCTTTTGCAGTATTTGAAGCATTCGCTAGGAAGGAGTGAAAGCAGATTTTTTTTTTTTTTTTTTTTTTTTTTTTTTTTTTGTCACGGCATAATTTTTTATCGCACAGAAAAGTTGTGATTTAGTCCCTTTAAGAAACGGGTGCAATATTCCTGTTATGAGCTTCCATCGTAACGGTAAAATCCGGCCTTGAAATTTACAAAATTTACTTTGTTTTAAAAATATCTCGTTTTTTATGTAGGTTATTTTTGTTTTGATATCCAATTTCTGGTAGAATTCAAAATCCGTCATTTGTTTCTAAAACGATGCAACAAAAATATTTTTTTTTTTTGCATTTTCCCTTGAACGTTCCTCTGTGCTTGAGTTGTTTAAAACTTACTTTGTTTATGCAATGTTTTATTCTAAACTTTAAATTATTTTCCTTTTCTACATTTAACAACTAATTATGCACAAATGTGATTATATTAAGTCTTAGGAAAAGAACTAAAACACTTTTTATCTTCAATTTTCATTTTTAACGTCCAATTTGTCGATGATTTTATATTTTAAGATCTCACTTTTATAAAAAAAAAAAAAATTATTTATAGGAGTTGACTAACGTATATGCTGGGAAAAATTGAGGTGTAACACGACCTCTTGAAACTCATTTTAAGAAGCTACTTCAGTGGTTAGTACGTCAACTTCAAATTAACGAGCTTGCAGTAAGACATCGATTGAAACACTTCGATAGTAAATCCGAAGGAGCACATGCATTGTGTGGAATCATTGAAAAAGCAATGGTTGGATGTGAAGTTACCATTTGAAACGTTTCAGCCAATACGAGTTGGTCTGTCAAAAATAAACAGAAGATATTAAAAGACAAATAAACAATATTTAGTTGGAATTCGACAAGCTGTATTTTGCAGCTAGTAGACATTTCTTTTAAATGAGAACCTGAAGCATTACTTAAAATGATTAACGAAGGTAAATTGAATTTTACTACTATATAGCAGCCAAAAACTCATCATTAAATTTATACACACTATACTAGACAGCAACTTAAGTTGACACTGAACGTCACTACGGGTGGAGTCAATAAGAGCTCACAAGCAGTTAGCGATCTCTTCTAATTCGCCAATGGGCTGTGACGTTTTATCTAGCTCGTTTTTCATAGGCTAACGTCACGCTGACGTCACGATGTTTTTGTCAAGAAACCTTGCAGTGTAGTATAATAGAATATATTTTGAATGTCTCTCTCTCTCTCTTATGCTACAATATGTATTACTATATGAGATTTTTCACTTGTAAAGTATATTGACTAAACACGGTTTTCCCTCCCCCTGGGAAATTTTTAAAGGACAAGCGTGAGTACCTCACATATCAAATGAACAAGATTTGCCCTCTTACATGATTGTAGCGAGGTGATGATTAACACGCGAGAGCTCGCGCGGGGTCGAAAACGAACCCAGCCCTCTTTTGTTTCCATTTCTTAGAATTTCCTGGACAGGTAGGGAAACCATCTTTTGGGTAGCTGCCATTGTGTCCTTGATTGATATGTGGGTGTGTTTGGAATTTTCTTAAATTCTTTTTATTCTTGTAAACTAGGGGGGTTCTTGCGATTGAAGTCTTTTACGACCGCAGGCGAGTACTGACGTCAGTAAAGTTCTCGGAACGGAACAGGTGTTTGGAGTCGGTTCCATTCAAAGAATTTCGAAACATTTTGTGAAAAGGAAGTAGTTGTCAGCAATCCTTTTTCTAGCCATAATTTTCAGTTAACAAGCGTGTCGTTCACAATGATAATGTAGTTCAATGATAATGTCCTTGCAAAATTCAGATTTTTCAATTGCTTTTGCACTACTTATAACAAAGAAAAGATGCCGACTCCATATGAGCAAGGGATGAAGCATTTTAGCTAATTATTAGCCGATGGAGAAAGTGATGAATATGTGTCATTTCAAACGATGAAGGTTTAGCAAATAAAGAAAACTTTAGCGATTATGACAGTGAAAGCAAATTTTCTTTTAGCAAAAATTCTGATAATCCTGATACAGATGACATCTTTATTGGAAGAGATAAAGAAACTATTTGGCAAAGAAATAAATTTAGAGCTAATGTTTCTGCTTCAGTTCGAAATATAAGTATTTTTCTTCCTGCACCAAAGGGAAACGCAAAAATGTTACTGATGTGTTTGATAGCTGGAGCATTTTCGTAATAGTTCATAAAACACTTTCTTTATGCAATTCAAATCAAAAACTAATCATTGTAGAAGTCTATGTTAGTGAAAAAACATAAATGAATAAAATAAAATAAAGAAGTCATGAAAAAAAGGAAAAAAAATGAAGAAAAACACATTGGGGTCGTTTTCGACCCCGCGCGAGCGCTCGTGTGACAAAACATGGCGCGAGCTCTCGCGAGTTAAGACGAGCCTTTTTAGTACAGAAAATGATCAAAAACTATTTATTTTATTTTATGACTCTATATGACCCCCCCCCCCCACACACACACAGCCCCAGTCCGAGAAGTTTATAACCGACTGACCTTGGTACCTTCAAATATATATAAGTGTATTTTCACTCCTATTTATAACTGGGGTGTATTTCAGACGAGGACTTTTTCAAATATACAGGGTGCCCAGAAATAACTGACGGTAAAATTTATTTGTGCATAATTTACATTTAAGATGTTTTTTAATGTTGGCAACACTTAATAGATTTAAGTAAATTCTAGGAGTAATAGTGCAGCCGATTCTTTGAATTAAAATCCGTTTCATTCTTTGCATTATCAAGATGGATGCTAAACACTAGGGTGGAGCGAAAAAAATGAATTTTTGATTTTCGTAAACGGGTACCTTTCATTTACTGTGAATGAGGATAAGTAACGATTCTGTAAAATATTTCACTTTTGCGACGTCATCTTTAGTCTGCGCATTTGGCCTAAAGTTTTGAAATTTTTGATTTTTTTTAGATTTTTCAAATGTTTTAAAAAAATATTGCAAATGATAAAACTAGTGACGGGTGGTTATTAAATGGAAGAAAAATGTTTGAAATATACAAGGAATTTTTTAAAACTATTTTAGATAATGATTTCAGTCTTCGCATTAAGCCCAAAGTTCATGAAAATTTCCGAAATTTCGGATATTTTCAATATTAAGCAGAAATTTTATAATTTGATACTTCTTCTCAATATTTACTTTAAGTGCCTTCACAACATTTTCTTAATCATTTTGTTGTTTATTTAAACTACTCAACTCTTTGCTTGCTCATTGAAAGTACCCAGGGCTCACCACGAGGAAGTGGACGCATTTTGGGTGCCATCCGCGCTCCCCATGCTTCCAACCAATGAGAGCACACATTTACATTTCTTAGACAAGTCAGGAACAATAGATTGTTTCTTTGATTAGAAAATTGTTTGCATTGGTTTTGATGGATGCACTACAAAGACAGGAAAATACAAAGGTGTAATACTGAAACTGGAAGAAAAACTTGGTAGACCTCTGTAATGCGATATTTGCCAATTACATTTAAATGAACTTAATTTGCGGCATTTTTTGCAAAAGCTAGATGGACCTACCAGTGGACCAAAGAGTTTTTTTTTCTGGGGGGGGGGGGGGGCTGTTGGATGAAGCCAAACAACATGTTATAATTTCAAATCAGTTCAATATGAACCTATAGAATTTGTCATTGATCAGACCGATTTTGACAATAAAAATGATTCAAGTACTGAGCAACAGTAACTTCATGAGATGAGCAAGGTAGTTTAGACTGGGAAAATATCAAAAAAAAATTGTGAAACAATTCCAAGAAAGCTTTCTAAAGCCAGATGGTTGACTACAGCAATCATAATCTTTAGACTGTAATTTTTAAAGGAGTTCATAACTTTCGCGGTAAAAGTGTCCTTGCTCTTTTAGGATGAAGCGCAGACGTTACTGATTTAGATATGAATTTGTGTGGGATTTTAAAGAGTCACACTTATCTCTCAGGGAAAAAGCTGAAAATTGTATTTACATCCATTCAAAATAATGTATAATTTGCACCCTAGAAATATGCTGTTATCGATATCTATATATATATATATATATATATATATATATATATATATATATATATATATATATATATATATAAAATGATGGATGTATGTTTGTTCCTTATACAACTCCATAGTTTCGTCGGATTTTTTATAAACTTGGTACAGAGGTTCCTTGATGCACTAAAATTCCCATAGGCGTGGTTTTGAAATTTTAAAAAAATCCAAAAAGCTCAAAATTCAAATTTTTTGTCTCAAAATGGCCATTTTCTTTCAATTTTGAATAGATAGAGTAATAGAGATAAGCCTTTAAGCATACAAATTGATAAAATGTAACACATTTAAATAGGAGTGTTTTCCAACAAAGATTACGATTAACAATGAATTATCAATTTAATGCTCACCTATTTTATTTTTGCATGAAATAAGTTTTTATATTCCCATGTGGATAGAATTCATTCAAATATTTTTTTAGAGCTATGTTGTACTATAAGCACCTGGGCAACGCTGGATAATAATCTAGTTAGTTCATAAGAGAGCGTATATAAAGAAACGTGTTTTAAATTGTAGAAAAGAAACAAGCAAACAAGTGAAAACGCTTCAGATCCCAAAAATAGATAAAAAATCTATTTTCATACATTACATACATACACTGCTTGACATTGAAAATGCAACACCAAAAAGGAGTGGTCAGAAATTGATAAAATTTGATAAGAAGACAGAGGCAGCATGGAACAATAAGTGATATTTATTTCAAAATAAATAAGCAAAATTTAGAGCGAGGATGGCGTCGGCTCAGTAAGAAGTAGGACCACCGCGGACAGCGATGAACGAAGAAACACGTCTAGGCATGGAGTCAGTAAGCCTGCGGATGGTGTCCTGAGGGATGGCACTCCATTCCCTTTCAACCATTTGCCACAGTTCGTCCTCTGAACGAGGCAGTGACAGGTTCTGCAAACGGGGTCCAATCACGTCCCACACATGTTCGATTGGTGACAAGTCAGGAGAGTATGGTGGCCAGGAAAGCATCTGTACACCTCGTAGAGCATGTTGGCTGATTCGAGCACTGTGAGGCCGGGCGTTATCCTGTTGAAAAATTGCATTTGGCAGACCCTGAAGGTAGGGGATTGCCACCGGCCGCAGTACGTTATCTACATATCGTTGGGCCGTCATAGTGCCCCGAATACGAACTAGAGGTGATACGGAATTGTATGCAATAGCGCCCCAAACCATTATGCCACGTTGTCGCGCTGTGGGGCGTTCCACAGTTATTGCCGGATTCGATCTTTCTCCACGTCGACGCCACACACGTATGCGATGACTATCGCTGGACAAACAGAAGCGGGATTCATCTGAGAACACTACGGTTTGCCATTCTGCCATCCACGTCGCTCTGGTCCGGCACCATTCCAAACGTTGGAGTCTGTGCTGTGAGGTCAATGGCAGTCTTCTTAGCGGGCGCCGTGATTGCATGCCACGTGCAACCAGTAGACGGAAATTGGTTCTGGTCGACACAGGAACATCCAGGGTACCTTGCACGTGCTGCAGAATCGACGTACAAGTGACTTGCGGGTCCGCCACAGCTTGTCGGTGAATCCGTCGATCCAAGCGGTCTGACGTCACTCTGGCTGCACCTGAACCCCTCAATGTGGCTACATTTCCTCTTTCCAACCATCTCCGACACAGCCGATGCACAGTGCTTGCATCCATGTGGGTATCAGCCGCAATTTGACGTATGGACCAACCGCCCCTTCTCTGTCCGATCACCATACCCCTTGTAAAGTCGTCTATATGCTGGAAGTGTCTTCGTTGAGGACGGCGTGGCATTTCCTCCTATCACACGCATCCTTCGAGACAAAAACCAAATTTCTCCGATAATTAGTCTGGCAGAAAAACCAACATGCACATAGCCCACTGTTCAACTTCATTCTCTTATATCTTACTTCACGTGCGTCGGAGAGCTGCGCATTTCATATCATTTGCATAACTCAGTGACGTGCGTCTACGGTAAAATTTGCATGAATTTCTGACCACTCCTTGGTGTTGCATTTTCAATGTCGAGCAGTGTAAATCAAAAGTCAAAATACATCGATATGATTTCTTGTCATGATGTGGAAATTACAAAGCCACCTTTTACAGGTAATTTAACAACACAATATTTACAAAGATTACTGGAAGCTGAGAATTTAAGTATGATTTCTGAATGCGCTCTTTTTAAATTTCCATTCAAGACTCGATCAGTTGAAAGAGCACTCAAATAGGTCACAATCTCTTCAAAATTGGTATGTAATCACAGGAAAAGAAAAAGTTTAGTAAAAACGAGGGTATCTGACAGAAATATTTGATCGATTTACGACACAAATAAAAGTTTAACTGTTAAAGACGTATCTGAGAAATGTAAATACGTTCTCGCAGTGATTGGAATGAAAGGCTCACGTGTAGGACTGGAAATGCGGTCACCTCCTCGTGGTGAGTCCTGGTTAGTTCCACATGAGCTAGCGAAGAGTTGCACGGTTTAGAGTAATAACAAAATGCATAAAAACAGATTTGAAGACACTTCAAGAGAATATTGAAAGGAAATACTGAGTTTAAAAATGTTGAAAATATCTGAAATTTCGGAATTAATGAAAATTTTCATGAACTTCGGGCTTAATGCGCAGACTGAAATCATAATCTAACATGGTTTTAAAAAATTCCTTGTATATTTCAAATCTTTTTCTTCCATTTAATAACCACCCGTCACTAGTTTTATCATTTGCAATATATTTTTTTTTAATTTGAAAAATCTCAAAAAAATCAAAAATTTCAAAACTTTAGGCCAAATGCGCAGACTAAAGATAACTTCACAAAAGTGAAATATTTCACAGAATTGTTACTTATCCTCATTCACAGTAAATGAAAGGTATCCGTTTACGAAAATCAAAAATTCGTTTTTTTCGCTCCACCCTACTAACACCGTTTAATTCTCGAATTGCATTTAAAAGGTAAGCGGAATTGTGTTTTTTTTTTTTTTTAAATTTAAGTATTAAATGTGCAAAAGAGATTAATTGAAAGAAATTTAAAATTGTTTAAAGAAACAGGTAGTGTAGAAGGTAGTAAGGTATAGTGGTGGAAAAAGCTAAGTGTACGAATAAAAAAATTAATAAAATGTGCCCGTGAAAGCGTGCCGCTGCAGAAGCCTTTCCAAATAGATTGCTATTAGCGGTTATAGTTAGAGGCGCGAGAATAGAAACCATTACTTAAACATTTATTAACAATGTTGTTTCTTTCATTTAAGATCATCATAGAAAAATTTGTATAACAGTGATATTTTTTTTTTTTGAACCGTCAGTTATTTATGGGCACCCTGTTTATTAGCAAAATATTTAATATATTTTACGGTACGCTAGTGCTGCCTAAAATACTGCCAGCTGGCAATTGTGTAACGCAAAGTCGACCCATGTGATCCGTTGTTATGTTTAACGTTACGAATCGAAAACATATGTTCTGGAATTTCCGAATCAACATAAAATCTTTATTCGATATTATGAATGATTGTTGAAAATTAGAAGGGGAAATAGTTACAAATGGGTTTCCAAAACAGATGGAAAACTTGGGATCAATAAAATAGGCTTGCAGTAATAATAACAACCTTTTCTTTCCTTTTTTTTTTTGTGTGTGTTTCACATGTTATTTACAAAAAAATGTAAATATATTATAACGGTGAATATGTGTTCTGGCCCGCAGTATTAATCTTAGTACAAGGTGCGACCCTCTTGTAGAAAAAGGTTACACACCACTATGGTAAATCAATATTGCAGGCATAACGCAAAGCATTTAAATGTATAGAGCCCTGTCAAGAATAACAAAGTACTCAAAAATGAAAACAAAAAGTACAACCAGGTCTCTTGTTTGAAATTCCAAAGATAAATCTGGTTCAGGAATAAAAAAGGAAAGAAAATATGGTGGACAAAATAAGCGGTGAACAGTCGCCAAAACTACTAAAAAAGAAAACGAGATTTTCCATAAGCGAAACAAAATGGCAAAAACAGAAAATTGTGAAGTCGCCGGCCATCAGAAAATGCAAAAAGCAACCCTTACAGTATATAACTTTAGATGTTGTTTAGAAATATGTTTTCTCGCACGTAATCTGTTATTGTCAAAACATTTTACCCAGGTTTACGCTTCTGCGTGTTCGATTTTAAGAATGTCCAGGATAAATTCATGCTGCTTTTGTCTTATTTTCCTTACGTAAAATGCGAAATAGAAAGTGTAAGAAGCATAAAAAATTTAAAATTGTGCCTTCTGGCTTTGCTTAACTGTTGTCTTAGTAGAAAATGGAAGCCGTGTTCTTGAATCAGGATGAAAAGTTCTAAAAAAATCTTTTTTGAAACGAATTTTGCGTGAAGCCCGTTGAAGAAGAAGTTACATTTTATGAGAATATGCAGTGTGAGTTTTGCTTCAATTGTTTTTTACGTATTATTTAAACACAGTTTCGTTTTCACAATCCTATAAAAAAATGAGTATTGATTTGTTCTATCTTTCGTACTTTTATCTTGTGTACACATACATTAAAGTTACATACATTAAATTATAAAGCTCAGAATAGGAAATAACCAAGCTAGAGGCAGAAATGCTCTTATAAAAGAACTGGTAACTAATGTAAAATAAGAACACCAGTATTGCATGTTTTTGCCTTAGCCCTGGCTTAGGGAAGGATACTTACTGCTTTATAATTTAACCTAGTTTGATAATTATAATTTAATCAAAGCATGACAAAATATTATTAAGCTCTCAACTGTCATTATTTGGTTGTCTAAAAATTGCAAAACCACTTCTATTTCTCAAACGATCACGTTAAAAACAATTGCATTCGTTACCGATAATGTATTGTAGCAGGAGTGGCAACAAGGAAAATGAATTCACGAGGCTAAATAAGCCATTGAAATTTGAGCGGGGGGGTTGAGGGCTTTGAGCTCGTTTTGGGTTTAGCTAGTTTATGAGGGGATGCTACACTACATTTGACGGGAGGAAGCCCTAGCCTTTAAATAAACAGGGCCTCTGTTTGTTTGACACTAACGATGAAGCTTTCAATTACATCTGTTAGATTTTCAGAGTTTGTATAATCAGCCAAGTAAAAATATGCTTAACCTTGGATGCACTCGCCTATGTTTGTGTTGAAAGAACAGATATTCTTAAATTGACTAAGCGTCGGTGATCGGTATCGGCAACGTGAAAACAAAAATAAAAAATGCAGCACCTTTCTTCATCCCTATTTAAACATAAGGGATTGTTCAAAAATCAGCTGAATGGAAGTCAACTTCTCAGAGCTTAACTATTTCTCCTCCGCTGAAGGTCTGGGGTTCAAATACATCCTTTTTTGAGAGTGCATGAAATATCGGATGAACATACAATGTCTATGCAAAACACAACTAGCTCGTTTTTTTCATCCATGGACTGCAGTTTCGTGCTTATTATGCACTCATCAGCATGGAATAGGAATTAAACAAGCTGGAGGAAAAAGACAGCCAACAAAAACTGTAGCTAATGTGAAATTAGAACACCAGCGATCGACTTGGTACGGTGCAACTCGAAAATTTTGAGGCAAAGCACGGGTACTGCATTATACAACGTCTAGTCATTCGATGTATTATTCAACTTCGCAGAGATGGCCTATGACTCCTCCTTTTCTCAGGATTGTCCATTTTTAGGAAGGGGTGATACAAAGATGAAAATTGAGGAATGGGATTCACAATTGCGGCATTGGTTATAAAGCTTGAATACGTCACCTTGCTTACCTTTAATTGGTCTTCCAATTTGAGAAATTAGCCAAAGAGGAAAATATTTTAATTTTTGCACAATCGAGAAAGATTTCTCATTGGATACAAGAAAGTAGGTGGGTCTTGGTTTTATATCTTTCCGCAGCCATTGGCCATTGACTGCAACGCCTCCAACTGTTCATTTAAATTTAAAAACAAAACAGTAACATAAGGGTTGCAATAAAGAAAGCAAAGACTTGTTTTCACTTCCTCGCCAAATGCAGGTGTGGCTCGAAGAATTATTTAATATTTCATAAAACTTCGCCAAAATGTCGCTAAACTTGCAAATATGGCACACTGGAGTTTCTTCCTTCTCTACCTATTTTAAGGAATGGACTCGTTTTCTCATTTGATTGACACCGGCCATCTCGTCGCGGTTGAATAATAACTCATGTGCTCATGTATTTTCGGCAGCAATATTGTTTTGAATCATTAGTGGTCTAGGTTGTTTAAGAGTCAAGATTGTAACTTATAATCGTGTTTTTTTTTCTTTTTTTTTTTAATTTAAATAAGCTTTTCCAGGGACACACTTGTGTAGATTTATCTGAGCATTAAAAACGATAAAATAAGTAAATGGTAGGTGTGTGAGTGGGGGTGTCTCTGAGGACGTCATATGCATTCATTAATGACAAATTTCTGTTTTTAATATTATGAAATAAAAAATTGAAGAAAAATATACTGGTATAAGATGACGCCATAAATATAAGAAAATTCAAATATTTTATACAATCTCGCCAACAGGAAAATGGAACTCTCAGTGAAATATATCGTTTTCAGTTCATTCAACATGTTGTGTAAACATTTCCATGTTTTAAATTTTGCATGATAAAAAGGAAAATGTACTTAAAATGCAGTTAAACTATGACATTCACTTATGCTGAAAAAAATACCTAAAGCAAAAAATTGGAAAAAAAGAAAGAAAGAAAATGTGTCGCTTGGCTAAAACCGCCCTTCCAAAATTAATGGCTATCTGAACGAAAATTATTACGTAAAGCAAAAAATATTTATAAAGTATAAATGAATATTTTTGGAAGTTTTAAGTAAATGCAACTAACTGTGCCAACAGCAAACGTAAAAAGCACCCATCTTTCGTCTTACGTACTGACAAAAAAAATTTAGTGCATTAGTTTCTTTTAAAACTGATACCTCATGTAAAATGGTAAAGAAATTTCTACAATGAAGACTAAAATTTGAAAGGTAAAATCATCTACAAATGCTTGAAGTATACAGGTATTTATTTTACATTAAATAGATCGTGTGTAGTGAATATCATTTTATTTTTCATTTAATGTGAAAGTCCTCACACACAATTATGACACCAAATTTGTATAAACTGTATCACCAATTTATATGGTTTAGACAGAAAAGATCTTTCATCCGTCAAATTCTGCATTAAACTATTTCTTTCAACGAACTTGATTTAATAGAAACAGACATTTCTTTATAACACATGAGTTAAAGAATTATTCTCCAGTGGTAGAAACTAGGGCCGTGGTGGCCCGATCGGTAAGGCATCGGACTCGTGTCCGGAGGGACCCGGGTTCGAAACCCAGCCGATCAAAGATCCACCGCCTTGATTAATGGTGGCTGGGAGGCGTTAAAAATGTCGTGGTCACAAAGTCCTCCAAGTGAAACGATACCTCTGGGGGTGCTGGGCCCTAGGGTTTGCTCGACCCTAGGTTCTGGTTCAAAATTAAGAACAGAGCGCTCTTCAGGGCCCTATCCCGGTTAAACCACGAAGCTGTGGTAGGTACGGGGGACCCTGGAGAGTGTGAAGTGAAGTGGTAGAAACTATGCTCGTAGAAATAAAATTGTTACGTATCAAAAAAGTGTTTCAAGTTTTAAAAAAATGAATGCCAGAAAAGTAATATTAAAATTGGCTTTAAAAAAAACGTTTTGATACTGTCCGTAAGTGAAAGTTGCGCCTAGCACTCGCGAACCATTCCACTTAACAAAGGGGTGATGGGTTGTAAGTGGGAACTTTCCGAAGCTTTCAATTTAAAACTTGAATTTTGCTGTAATTTTGACATATTCAACTAAATGATGCATTTGAAATAACATCGTTCCACGTTGTTTGATGCGGCTCACAATGCTTTTTATTATTCTTAGCCATTATTGTTAGCTTACTAATCACCCCTATTTCACGCAATACACCGCCAACTCGACCATTTCGATCCATGGACAGCTGTTTCGAGCTTATTCTGCTCTCATCAGCATGGAATACGAAAGTAGTCGAGTTGGAGGCAACTTTGAGGCGGTTACTCACTGCTTTATACCTTGCGCTCTGCCTAAAGAATTTACGAGTTGTACCGTACTAAGTACGGTTGCTCGCTGGTATTTCTAATTTCACATTAGCTACCAGTTTTTTGGCTGTCTTTGCTATATAAGAGGATTTTTGCCTCCAACTCGACTACTTTCGTATTTCATGCTGATGAGAGCAGAATAAGCTCGAAACAGCTGTCCATGGATCGAAATGGTCGAGTTGGCGGTGTATTGCATGTTTCTGCCTTAGCCCTTGCTTAGGAGCGGTTACTCACTGTTTTATACCCCTATTTTAGTTAGATCAGAGAAAACCTTATGCGTATGCGTAAATACGCGGAAGTTTTTACCTGAGAAGATTAGACAGTATTTCAGTCATATCCTAAGGCAGTTCACTCAAATTTACTGAAATCCAAAACACTCGCCTTCGTATCTCTAGGCTATTTTCATAAGCGATTCATCACTCTGTATTTAATTGTAGCACACCATGCATATAGAAATAGAAAACGCGTTAAATATTGGTATTAATTATTCTCTTAGAAGTAAAACTATTAGATATTAACCCATTTATGCCCAGTAGTCTTAAAACGGCACGCTTGTTAGTTGCTGCATACAAAAACCTGTAATGGGAATATCATTTTACTCTAAAGCTGTTTTTCACAAGTTAAATAGTCCTTCTTTTTGAGACAAAAAAAGTTAGAGCCACTATTTGGATATCAGAGTTTATTTATTGACAGCTATTTTCAGACAAATCAGTCGAGCAACGATCCAGCATGGGTAGCCGCAGAAAATAAAAGTTTTTTGCGAGCTTTTTTTTCATAAAATTAAACTATTTTAAAATGATTTGCTAAGAACTGATCAAAGATGCCTTCCGTAATGTTGCTTTGCAAAAGTCAAGTCAAGTAAGGTCGTATTTTGCTCACATATTTGCAAAATATCCCATACACAGGACTTTAAATAACTTAATAAATATGGCAACGGCGAACTATTTTAAGCCTAAAATGTGTGTAAATCATTCCAAGTAAGGGTTTTCAGAAGATAAAATTGAAAAAAAAAAACTTGGACATAAATGGGTTAAAACGTATGTTATATTAAAAAAAATAAATACTATATGAAAAGCAATGGTGTCATTGTCATTAAAAAAAAACTACTGACGTCTAAGTCATGTCCTGACAGTTAATTTAAATTTACCGAAATCCAAATCACTCACCTTACTTCTCCTGGTTATTTCTATTCGCAATTCATCACTCTGTAGGTAATGTTAACACACCATACGCATAGAAATAGAAACACATTAAATAATAGCAGTTGAAAACATCATTCTTGCAACTGTCAGCGTACCTCTAAAAATCCGTTGAAAACAAATCTATCACTGAAAATCATTTATGTCAAAACTACAAAAGAAAACAATCTTCAAACGTTGGAAAAGATTTTTTGAAAGGTCGCACGAAAAGATCAAAAACATTCAAAAAGAAAACGGAACAATTCAAAGAAGACATTTGAAATATATGCTTTCAGATTTCCGCTGAAGACCCTATTTCCACACATGTGTGCATTAAAGTCAACCATTTTATTTTGAAAAATGCATTTTTCATTTCAAGTTGCGTACGATTTCAGAAAATATTCTTTTTTTCTTATGTTTCACTGTTTGATGCAAAGGTAAAAATATTTTTATAATTCGTATTTCCCTTTTTCAACAGCGATATCCTAATAAAAGTATTTTTACGTTCACAAATAGCTTACAATTTTGCACAGAAGGGAAAGTAAGGTAATGACACATGTTACTTCTTAACCCATTAATGCCTAGAGTCCCTTTTTAGGGATTGCCCAAAAAAGGGTCTGAATTTCCCAAAAATGAACATTTCAACCAAATTATAGTGTTTAATTAGTACCTTGGTATTGTTTCAATTCGTTTTTTACAGATTGCAGCACATAACCATTGTAAAGTGTGTTCTGTAGCAGTTTTAATATGATCTTTATCAAAAATCACATCGTTCACAATCTCAAGAAAAAAAGCCAAGTTTTCAAAGTTATTCCCAGCTTCCCAGTTTATGTTCATTGCTGATTTTATTTCTTCTTGTAAAATGTCTTTTTAAAAATATATCGTAGGCAGAAAAACAATTTAGTAAAACAAGTATGTACCCTCTGGGATCTATCGTAACTTTTAAGGGACGACTTTTCTTACCTTAATAAAAAAAAAAAAAATTACATGATTTTTTTTTAAATTTTTTTTCCTGACCATTATACACTGTTTGTAACCAGTGTACAAAATATCTTTGGGAAAAAAATGTCAGGCATTAATGGGTTAAAAAAGCTGACAAATTCTAAAAAACTCAAATCAAAGAAATACTCTTGCACAAACATCAAATTATGTCATTTGAGTATTTACAGAAAACATATCATGATAGTCAACCAGACTTGGAGTTAATTACAAGAAAATGTAATCGATTACGATTATGATTACGAGCTTGAAAAATTGGACAATTTACGATAACGATTACAATCCTCTGAAAAATCGCAATTACGATTACAGAACTATTGGATTATGTAAAAATATGTGATTAAAAATATGTGTGTAAATATATGCGATTTTGATTACACGATTACAGCTTTGGGGGGAATATAAATTTTTTATATATCGCACGCTTAGAAGAATACTGTCACAACTCAAAAGTCGAAACTCCGAATGTTCAGAGATGTACCCAGAGCCATGATTTAAAAGTCAAAAAGAAACGTTTATTTTAAAAGCATTATGAAAGCAAATGAGCCGAAATGATCTAACCTAATGTATGATAGACTGCACCATTACTAATTGCTTTAATATATCAATTTCTTTTCCATGTGTTAAATTTTTCTGTTTTTGAGTTGTGACAGTATTCTTCTAGGCGTGCGATATATACAGAGGAGGATCCAGAACTTTTTGTTTGGTGTCAAGTTTCAGTACATTGTATTAGTTAAGCAGAAGAAAAACAAATCATGTAAAATTGAAACCTTTTTTAAAATATCACACAATATTACACAGCAAGTAACATTTTTTATTATATTCTGCTAAATTAACCATTTATTTATTTTGGTAAAATTTTACTATCACGAAAAATAAAAATTAGAAATTTATAAATTGTCTACATGTAATAAATATTGGAATTATAAGATTCTTAAAAATATAATTCTCAAAGGAAATTTTTATAAAAGTCTCAGTACTGTTTAACATTTCTTAAACATAAGAAATGTTTTTAAAATCAATAAATACACAAATGTTTCTTCTTTTATGTATTAATTGATTAAAAATAATATGAGCACTAAAATGTAAAGCTTAAACTAAGATTAAATTATATGTGAAAATATTTTGAAAAACAGTCAGATTACATAATTACAAGGCACAATTACGATTATTGAAAGAAATATTACAATTACGATTACCCAAGAAGTACTTGATTAAAATTAAAGGGGCAAGTGGATAAAGGTGATATGTGACATTTTAATTTCACCGACTTACACAAATTCAAATTAGTATATGTTCAATTGTGTTATCTCACATACACCGTTAAGGGGCAAGTGAACAAAGACGATATGTTACAATATTTTTAATTTCTAGAAAAAGTTTTCAAAACAAATTATTACTTTAACGCCTTCATCCATAGTAAAAAGTAAGCAAAACTAAGATTGTCACATATCACCTTTATCCACTTGCCCCTTCAATTACGATTACACGATTACAAGTGTCCCATTTCCAAATTACGATTACAAAAAAAAATGTAATCGATTACGCGGATCACGATTACGTAATCAGCGATTACTTCAAGCCTGGAGTTTACCATCATAAGTCAAATAAAGAAAACACTAGAAAGAATTACCAATACATTCTGCAGACGAAGTCATAAAATCAGATTTCTATATATTATGATTTCAAAATATGCTTACCCCACACATTGTGAGGTAATTTCAAAATATACTTACCCCACCTTGAGTGTTTCTACTCAATTAACAATTAAGTCTTCGTCTTTAATTTTAAACAACTAAAGTCATAACCTGATAGTCAATACACTTTAACCACGCTCGGAATAAACAATTCAGTTCACGCAGCTTGTAAGTTCTATTCTATTCTGTTCTAGAAGTCAATAAACTTCGACACACATGAGGACTGCGTACTATGCGCCTTGCCTCCACAGATAGTACAATACAGATTTTATTGAAGGAAAGAATTTACAGCACAGAGAAGGAAGTTACACCCAGGGCAAAGGCAGGAATCGAACCCGCGCCTCTTGAGATTGCTAACTGACGGGCAGACCCACTGCGCCGTTGAGGCCCCAGCTTGTAAGTTACATAGCTCAAAATATTCGAAAGGTGAGATGTTTAACTCCTGACAAGAAAATGAAAAATATGCTAATAAATATTGAAAAACATGGATCTGTCAACATTCAATCCAGAGTCTGTTCCTTTAAAAGGGGCGTGGCATATTTGTTTACATTTTTAATCGTTGCTTTATCAGCTTTTAGTAATTGATATCCACATAATTGATACATTTTTGGAATCAGGGAAGTGTCTAATATTTTTTAGCTAAAATTGAAAAATCGATTTTTTAAAGTACAAAACGTCCTGGTTCCCTTAACGAGACTGACACTAAGCAAGAAATAACGGTTTCAAGCAAAAATATATTTAAAAATAAAAGAATAATTACACTATTTTAACAAACATATGAACTTTATTTAAAAAAAATGATCAAAATCTTTTACTACAGCAACGTATTTTCAACCTCTCCTGTTCCCTTAAGCTCAATTTTAAATTCCATAACTCCCGAATGTAAGCAAGACGACGCGTAAATGAAAGCGATCAGAACGTAATGGAGGCGAAAAGATATTTACTTCTTGGAAACTAATTAGAAAACGTTAAAGACTCATCAGTCACCAATATGCTTCAAAACTTTGGCTTTAAAGATTATGATGGCGGAACTTAGCATAACCCTGAAAAGTAATGTTTGCCGATGGAAATACAGCAGGTCAAGTGCGTTGTTGTCGCTAGTTTGCTTTTCTTTAAGAAATCTGAGATATAAGTACTTCGACATATATTTACGCTGTCGTCTATTCTTCTGAAAATTTATTTGAAGGTTAAATAGATAGAGGAATTTTCTTTCTGAATAAACATTTATTATCCTTGTATGATTAGGAATTTAAAGTATGTTAGTTATTCGAAGAATACGAAGAGTTGTGGGCTTTGGTGATGTATATTTTTTACTTAATAACCTTGATTACTAGCATCTTATAACGCCTTTTAAAAAGTTGGCATTTTTTTCTATACACTAAGAAATGAAGCAAATCCAACAATCATAAAGAGTTTTTAAACGACAATGCTTATTGTAGAGTTTCATTACTTTACTTCTATGTTACGTTTTTATAATTAATTTATTTTCTTACGTTAGAGGAAGTGCACCTACCGACTGCCGTAGAATGACTGCCAGGGTCTTTTCGTAAGCCGGCAGTCGGAGTCGGTGTTCAAATTTATTTAAGACACCAAAACATTACATACAATAAAAATAGAATAAGACAAATAACAGGGTACAATAAAAAAACAGCAAGACAAAGGACATACAAAACACAGATATATGAAAAGATGACTAAACGAAACAAACAGAACAATAAAAAATAAATAAATGAAAAAAAGAGGCAAATTCGCTAAGTGAATGAAATGGTGTGCGCAAAAATATTCTAAGATCACGTGTTGGACGGAAGATTGTATAAAAGGGGTAGGTGAGAGAAATTTAATCAGAAGATGCCATGCATAACAAAAGAAAGAGTGATCAAGGGTGAATTTTAGTTTAGGTTGGGGAAGAGCAGAGTCCTGTTGGCTTCAAGAAAGTTCAATAGATTTAACATGCATCTGTGAGCTTTAAGGTCAATATGGGTGAGGGCTTTCCAGTTGTTGTGGTGTTGTGGTGGATGTGTGTGTGTGAAAATATCGCAAAATTTGTACTCACATGATTCCTCGGTGCTGACATCAACATAGTAATCCATTGCGACGTATTCCAATAGAAATGAAGCACGAGAACAAAACATAATCAAAAAA
Organism: Uloborus plumipes; assembly: GCA_038373865.1. NCBI lineage: Eukaryota > Metazoa > Arthropoda > Arachnida > Araneae > Uloboridae > Uloborus > Uloborus plumipes. The sequence continues at coordinate 245 of JAXGGA010004993.1, read as the reverse complement.
AGTAATGTCCATTTTATTACCAACGTTCGCACATTATGGGAGACATTTTGCATCAAGTGTTAAGAACACCTGATGCGTCCACACACATCAAAAACTCAAGCTCAACTACTAAAAATTCCAGAAATTTACCACGCTAGAAAAACCATGACAGTTGAAAAAGAATGTTCTCGAACATTCCAAAAGAAAAACCGTTGTGCCTTGCACATATAAAATCATAACAGTGGCAGTTAGACTTCGGTATAAAG
>JAXGGA010004992.1:0-82250 GCA_038373865.1 Uloborus plumipes | reverse complement strand
AACAGTTTTCGAAAGCGTTTGTCCTTTGCCCCTGACGATAGGGCGTGGTGGTCCGATATGCTACAGCATCCGGACTATCGGTGTCCGGAGGGAACCCTGGTGGTCGATCCCAGCCGATCAAAGATCCACCGTTTTTGATGATTAATGGTGGCTGGGAGGCGTTAAAAATGTCGTGGTCACAAAGTCCTCCAAGTGAAACGATATCTCTGGGGGTGCTGTGCCTAGGGTTTGCTCGACAGTAGGTTTTGGTTCAAACAGAGCGCTCTTCAGGCCCTATCCCGGTTAAATCACGAAGTTGTGGTAGGTACGGGGGACCCTGCAGTGTGAAATGAAATGAAATGAAATGAATGCCCCAAAGAAAAAACAGTCCATGAAGATTGCTATTCTTCAAGAGTAAAAAGATGTCGGTCAATAAGTATCAAAGTTTTCTGTCTGCAATGAAAAAGAAATTCGCCGTCATTGCGGGGTCATTTAAGCGCATCCCAATTCTGTGTGCGTTGGAGGAGTCATTGACACTTTGAGCTGGCATCATTGATCAAAGGTCTATTGCTGTCTGAGAGTCCCATATATTTCATAAGTAATTCCTGCAATATGCAATCTTTCATAAATACATACATAGCATGACGAATAACGGGAAGAGTTAATTTAATAAAGATACTGTTACCCGCTTAATCGGGTAACGGATAAACGAATACCCCGCTTATACGAATAAAATATCTCGGAACCGAATATAGACACAATGTTAAAGATCCCCGCTTAAGCGAATAACCCGCTTATTCGAATAATATTTCTTGGAACCGACAGTATTCGTTTAAGCGTGGCCGACAGTAATTGTATTTCGGTGCTTTCGAACATTCAAGTCCGCACATTGCAAGAAAAACTTATTCTTGCAGTATAATACTGACAGCAGAGGTTTCAATTTAATACAGTAAAATGCACAGTAATAAACTATAAATTAGCAGTTTTACAGTTCATTACTGTGAAGCAATTTTAGTTTATTACTGTAAAATTAGCAATTTCACAGTTTATTTTCATAAAATTCGCTGTATTATACTGTAAAAACAACTAGTGTAATACTGGCAGCAGAGATTCCAGTTCAAAACTAAAATGCACAGTAATAAACTGTAAAACTAGCAATTTTACAGTTTCTTACTGTAAAATTACTATAAAATTAGCTGCATTATACTATGAAAACAACATTTTTTTTTTGGACTGCATACTGCATATAGTACAAAAACATTTAGGAGCATGGTAATACATACTGTCTCTCAAATTCAAACTGTTTTACGTGCTATTCCAGTAAAAGCACAGAATCGACCGGGATAAATATTAAATAGAAAAATAAGTCAGTGAAGAGGAAAACTAATAAAAGAAAGCAAAATAACAATTCTTTTTGCAAAAAAAAAAAATCTAGAGTATTTCAGCTTAGATTTACAGATATGTATGCATTGTTAATAGCTAAATCTGCAGTTTATTATTCAAACATTAGTTACCCAGTAATTTAAAGGGAGTATGTTGTTTACATTTGAATTTTTTAAAACCAAAAGTGAGATATCATTTACCAGTTCATATTTTATTTCAAAAGACTTTTTGATATGAATAAGAATGGATGTTCTTTCTCAGAGTATATGCTTTCATCGTTTTAGCCAGGAGTTCCTTCAATACTTCCGGTAGAGGATTTTGCTACAGAATTATGTAAATGGCCTGATTTAAATAAGCTTTCTTGCGTTTACTATATCTATGTGAATATGTTGTAGTAATGCATTGGCAGCAATTTGAATTTCAAAGACAGCAGCCGTTTACAAGAATATTAAAGAATGCTAAACGTTTTATAGCATTATATAGCGATTTTATTTTATTTCAATGATTATTCTTTCCCACTCCTTTGGAATTTTAAAGATAAAGTAACCTTCTTACATGGGCGACTCTGTAAACTTGCCTATTTTCCATACAGTATCAGTGTTCTGTTTCTTTCTTTTTGAAATGTTCGTATAATTATAATGCTATTGCTCTGGAAACATGAATCTATTACTTTGGTTCGAAAGAGGGCCAATTGAAGTTAGTGTTTTTCTGATAAATTATGACAGGGGGCGAGTCCCCTGCTTAGTACAACAAGGCAGGGGACTGTATATTCGCACTTTGATACGTAATATCTGCAAAATAATTGGAAAATAATTTTTTACGAAACTACCCATACATGTAGACACAAATCATGGGCATCATAAATAATATGTTTCATAGTTAAACTAATTAACGTTAGTAAAATCACTTCCCAGAGGACTTTTCGCAACGACTAAGATGCATACTTTCATCACAAATGTGGTTCTGAAACTAAACTAAGTGGCGTTCAACAGCGTTCTCGGCAATTTCGTGCGGGGGACATGGGGCCAGAACTTGAAGGAGCAGGGGCCGGTCGATGGCCACGGAGGTGGAACACCTCCGGGGCTAATCTGAAAATTAACCACCCTGCAAATGAGGTCGAAAATGAAAATAAGGACCAATTTATCATTGCTCAAAAAAAAAAAAAAAATCTTGCTTGACACTGAAAACTGTCTTCCAGTCTGGTATTTCTTGGTTTAAAGAAAATGAATGATTCCTTTTCCACACTTAATTAACTTCAAACTTGATAAGACAAGTTGAGGAGTAAAGCGTGCTCTTTAACAAAATATCTTACCTGCGGTTTACAACTCTCTTTTATCTAGAAGTGTGTCCCACTTCAGGTGCTCCAGTTGATGGATTTATTGATTGATTAATGATCTCGAGCTTAATTACACTGGACGGGTTGGAGGTCAGTGATATATTTTAACTGTCAGGTAAGCAGGAGCGAAATGAACTTGATTTATTATCTATGCAATAAGTTGCTAGTTTCTCTATTTTATGGAACAATAATTGTGAATACAGGGGAACCTCGGTAACTCGACATTCGACAGGACTACGAAAATATGTCGAGCGGGTGGCAACTCACCGGAGGTTCCATATTTTCAATTATTGTGGTGTTTTCCGTGTTGCTTATTTACAGGAGTGCCTAGACAGGAGGTCATTGTGACCTCCCAATAATTTCTGTATTCGACACATTTTGCAATTCGGCAATTTGAAGACAGTATTGCAACATTAAGATTATTTGTTCTTTTTTGTTCTTAGAATTGTTTTTTAAAAGATGCCGATTATTTTTCTCACTAAATGTTATGCATGTACGACATTGTATGCTTGTATTTTATCATTCGGTAAAATGAGAACTTCATTCGGTAAATTGATAATTCCCCCCCCCCTCCTAAAAATTTTAGTTCTGGGCACCCCTGCCTATTTACTAGTGCTTATCATCAGCGCTAATAATAATTTATTCCAGTAAATTCTTTCCTTTCTTTCTTCTCCTTTGTAAGAAAATTACATAACGAAATAAATAGAACAACTTTGAATACCTTATTAGAAATTAATCCATATTTTTTGAAAAACATAATAGCACATACTTCCTTGCTAAACAGCAGACTTCGCGAAAGCGCTCAACGTGAAAGATTTTCTGTAGCAAAAAGTGAACTAAAGTAGCAAATTATCACCTATGGGCGATTCTCTGTAAACTGGTAATTGGCTGTCCGGACCGAGTATTTTAAAAATATTAAAGTGTAATAAAGTAATTATCGCACTTAATACAAGTAAAGCATTAATACTTTGTGGCCCAATTGTATTTGGAGTGATAGCAATTTAATTTTTTTTCTAGAAATTATCTAAGCGCCAAAAGCACAGTCCCCTGACTGTCCCAATCCCATAGTTTAACTGTTAAAGATAGTATTTCAAAAAACCTATTAACACTACGTAAATTTGGCAGTTAATATCCAAAAATAGAATAATGAAGCTATATTTTTCTTATGAAATAAGGTATAATTACGTATTTCTAAAACTTAAAATTGTCACGTAAATTCTGTCCGGAGTTTTTTCAAACAGTCCCCTGCACCAAATTCAAAGCTGTAATACGAAAAATCTATAACTTATGCAAATTCTTTTTGGCATGAACTTTAAAGTAATCAGTGTGAATTTGCCGAAATCGCCGAGAACGGTGTTGAAACGCTACTTTGCTTAGTTTGAGAGAACCATTTGTGTTGAAAGTATGCATCAGGGTCGTTGCGAAAACAGTCCTCTGGGAAGTGATTTTATTTATGTCAATTAATTTAATTATAAAACATATTAGTTATTATGTCCACGATTTGTGCCTAAATTTATAGGTAGTCTCGTAACTAATTATGTTCCAATAGTTTTGCAGATATTACGCAACAAAGAGCAAAAACACATTCACCTGGCACAGTCCCCTGCCTAGTCATACTAGGCAGGGGACTTACCCCCTATCATGGTTTATCAGAAAAACACAAACTTCAATTGGCTTTCTCTTAAACCAAAGTAATAGATTCATTTTCTGAGTAATAGTATTATAATTATACGAACATTTCAAAAATCCGTGCCTGGACAGATTTCGTGTGAAAAAGGACGAGTTTACAGAGAATCGCCCATATATTAACCTGACCCAATCGCGATGGATCAATTTGATCAAAGCAACATTACGTAGACTCAAAAAACGTTGAAAAAACAGCTTTGAATAAAAGCAAATTCTATCAGATAAATCTATGGTAACTCAGGTAACACAGCCGTCTCTTTCTTGATATGATACAATTATTTAATCAACCCAAAACGACAGTTGAAAGCAAATCATAAAAATTTACTTTGGTACATAAAAAAAAGAAAAAAAAAAAGAAAAGAAAAAAAAAACCCCTGTAATTTATTCCAAACATTTTGACTTCTTTATTATTTTCTTTATGAAAATATTAGAACAATTGTCAGCATCGATCAATGTGGATGTTAGCCTTTCTTGACGTAATTATTTTTTTCGAATGTCTAACTACTGTTTGAAAGAAAATAAACTAAAATCTTAATTCAAGATATTAATAGATATTCATGATTATCGAGCCACTTTTAGAACGTAGCTTAAATTTTACGTTAAAAACCTATAACTTGAAATTTCTTTGAAAACTTGACTTTCATCTTTGTTATTTTTTCTGCCTGTAACATACTTTTAAAATGCGGAGGATGAATCTTACCACCAGTTAATTCATATGAGAGCTGATTATTTTTCTCTTTCGTAACTACCATGTCGTTCAGAGGTAATAGACATCACTGTATGCTGAATAGCTTCTCAATTTCCCCCGTTCACTTAGAAGAAATAAGAAATTCCCCGCTGTTCAAATTTTCTTCATGCGTGAAATGAAATTGGGCTGCCGCAGCCACTCCGCGTTGAATGCCGAATTGAATCTATCGACGTTTTTCCTGTCATTGAAGACGAGCTTTTTTTCCTTCTTATAAAAAAAAAATTCATTCGTGAAAAAGCAATCTGAAGCTTTTAATGGGGGCGCCCTGGAGCCAGTCAAGACTTAGATACCGTAAAGTCGGGTTACTTGGACCCTAAGGGGTTACTTGAGCCCATTACAGTAAAATGATAAAATCTAGGTTTGGTACTTATTAGTTGAAGACTTGCACGTAGTTCCTCGTTTCTCCTCTAGGTAGAAGCGCTCTGCAGTCTCTAATGTTAGTACCAAACCCAGATTTTATCATTTTACTGTGGGCTCAAGTAACCTCCTTGTGGGTCCAAGTAACCCGACTTCACGGTATTTATTAGGGAATCATTTTCGAATATTTTCTCACTCAGTCATTTTTAAAGGGTTATTTTTGTCTTCTAAATGTACAACAAGACGTCACATTGGACAAATCCACTCCTTTCTGTACCCAGTCATTAGTTTATAGACTGCAAAAAATGAACTGTTGTTTTTACGGTATAACACTGGTAGCCGAGGCTCCAATTTAAAACCGTAAAATGCACAGTAATAAACTGTAAAACTAGAAATTTTTGTTTCTTACTGTTAAGTTAGCAATTTTAGTTTATTGCTGTACGATGTAGCTGTATTATACTGTAAAAACAACAGTATAGTATTGGCAGCAGAGGTTAAAGTTTAAAACTGTAAAATGCACGGTAATAAACTGTAAATTAGTAGTTAAAAAGTAGTAAAATTAGCAATTTTACAGTTTACTACTGTAAAATTAGCAATTTTACAATTTATTACTGTAAAATTAGCAATTTTACAATTTATTACTGTAAAATTAGCAATTTTACAATTTATTACTGTAAAATTAGCAATTTTACAATTTATTACTGTAAAATTAGCAATTTTACAATTTATTACTGTAAAATTAGCAATTTTACAATTTATTACTGTAAAATTAGCAATTTTTTCAGCTTCTCGACTAATAATAAAGCTGAAAGTGTGTCTCTCTTTCTGTCCTTCTGTCTGTCTGTCTGTTACGCGCGTAGCGCCAAAACCGTTCGGTCGATTTTCATGCCACTTGGCACAAAATTAGTTTGTAGCATGTAGTTTTGCACCTCGAAGCGATTTGTCGAAAATTCCATTTCGTTCTTTTTCTATTCGAATTCTTAGCGGAAATTCGATAAAATAGGGAAGAAATATTTCACACACATTTTCAAGTCTTATGTCATTCGAAAGCTTGAAATTTTCTGCACAAAATGAAGTTTATTTGAAGTTTCTACAATCATCAGGAGAGCTGTAACAATTGTTTTTAGAATCCCGAAATTCAAGGCTTACCTTCAGTAAAGCAAGCCAAACGATTCTAAAATGGTTGAGCTTTAGAATAAAATTTGTTTGAAAAGAGAGATAAAATTAATTATTTTATCAACGGAAATCAATTTTTCATGTTGTTACTATGGTTACGTGTTCATACTTATTTTTGTTTCTTTCTTTTTCTAGGGTTGCCAGCGTCAATCTTCGTAGGCTACGGCCAGTATTTTTGATTCTACGGTAGTATTTTTTCGGCCCAAATAAGGAGCGTAGTATTTTTCTGGTAACCCTGTTTCCAATACACTAATGACTTAATTAAAAGATTTGGCGGATTTTTTTTTTTTTTTTTCATTTTCATAGATTTCGCATTTCAGCAACATTGATTTTGGCAACGTTTGGAAACAGTAGTATTTTGTAATATTTTTTTTAGAGGAGGCGTAGTATTTTTTTGTTCCAATTCTCTGGCAACCCTGTCTTTTTCCCGGTGAAGATGCTTTGGGACCCTGCTTGGCGCGTTTTCAAAAAGTCAACTACGCAAAATAGCTAGGGTTACCACGCTTGGCGCGCCTATCGTTCATTTAGCGAGAAAAGGGTACCTGAAGCACAGATTAACGAAATATCGTATCAATTGCGATATTGCATCGTTTTTTTTAAAGTGTTTCATTTCGGAAAATGTAGTTTTGTTTTTTAAGCTAGGAAAGAAAACTTTCTTCTTCTTTTAAACTTTGGTAGGATTTCTGTTGGTTCCTGTTATCAACAAAATTTTTCTTATTTTCTCTTTTGGCTTATTTTTGTCCATCTCCCTTGGGGTTGCATTCGAATGTTCCAAGGGGATGTTTTACCCCATTTATCGGGTAAATCAGTGTTTTCAATGCAAGGTGATATGAATTGGTTAACAAAAGTGATATGAATTGGTGCGAACACTTGGCGATATATCGCCATGCTTTTGATCGCCAAGTATTTGACGCCAATTGGCGAAAAAAATTTTTTTTTTTTTATTTAGGTTCAATTTGGCGCTGTTGGCGATATTTTGCGAAAAATCCACTGAATGATGTTAAAATCGATGATATTTAGGAGATTAATCATTGTAAAACATTTTTTTGCATTGTTTCGTAGCAAACTAGGGATGCAAATGTTTGAATTGTTATCTTGCTCACTCCAAGCACTATTTTAGCACTTAAGGCATCTACTAAGAAATTTACACGTAAAATTAAGTAGTGTGGGGTCCATATCAGATCTTTATATCACTTTGAAGGAATTATAGTTGAATACAACTAAAATAGAGCATTTTTTCTGCTATATCAATTATTTTACAAATGAACTTTTAATTTTATACCACGGGCAAAGCCGTGCGGGTACCGCTAGTATTACTATAAAATTAGCTGTATTATACTGTAAAAACAACATTCATTTTTAGTGTAGGTAAGAAAGCTGGTGTGAAAAATAGTTTAACTGAGGCATCAATATATTAATTTTCGAAATTTTTTTTGGAGAATTGTATACTTCTTGGTGCTATCATCACGCTATAGAACGATTTTATCTCAAGCGTGTCAAAAATTGAGGCTCAAAATCATTTTATTCCAAAGCCAGGTAAATTCGTGCTTCTTCTAGCCTCTCTAACCACATACAATGTAACTATAGTTGGGGCAAACCTAACATGGCAGCATCTAATGCTGTGATTACGATCTGCGTAGCCTTCCCATCGCTGCCTTTGTTAGGTTTGCCCCTAATATTTTTCTTAATTTAGAATGTTAACACTCAACTATCATTATTAATATCAGCTTTTCTTGATAGTTAAAATCATCCAATCAAAAGATTTTCTCAGTTAAATTAGTCACTAATGTTTCGAAACATCGATTTTCAAAAGTAAAACACCGACGATATCGAGGAATCAACTCAAAAATATCGATGTTTTGAAACATCGAACTTCATATTGTATTGTATATTTCTGCATGATAAATTCTAAAAATAGTTTTTTTTTGTCTGAACCAAATTTACTGATCAATTTAGCTGGAAAAAAATCTTTTAACTAAAAAAAACTAATAATAATAATGATAATTGAGTATTAACGTTTCAAATCAATGTAATACAAAGGGATAAATAAGAAATAACTTAAACATTTGAAATGCTAAAAATTGAAACATCACTAAAAATTAATTGGAATAATTTCTCAACATATTTAAATTTTCACCTGAATAAAAACACAAAAAAGAAAAAAGGAAAAGTAAATGAAGATAGATGGAAATAATATAATACATAGTAAATGACAGTTTTACTTAGTTTCAACGGAATTACATGAAACAATTGTACGAGTTACATGTAAAACTCAAACTACAGTGAACTCTCACTTATACGCCGGCCCAAGGGACCATCAGAAAAAGGCGCATAAGTGAAAGAGACGTATAAGTGAACAAGCCTATTTAAAGGACTAAAACGCAAAATAGTTTCTAATGAGAGAATGAATAAGAATGTTTCTATAGAAAAGAGACATATCACTACGGTTTGGCAATGACTGTAACGTAAATACAATGATAAAGAGATAACAAAAATTGTAGTATACCTAATTACAAACTGTTCCCTTTAAAACGATTCATAATAGATAATTGTACCTCTCCGAACTCTAGTTCATGCGGAAAAAATGCCTTCCCTGAGCAGTAAAGCAGTAAAGGCGAAGGATTAAAAAGGAAAGTGAAGAAAAATGCTTATTTTTTTACAGAAAATAAATTAATTTTTTTACATTTTAATGAAAATTCGGCGCATTAGCGAATTATTTATCTTTAGAGCGACACATAAACGAATGACACTATCATTACTATGCCATGGAATGTGCGGGGACCATTTAAAATCGTCGTATAAGTGAAAAAGGCGCATAAACGAGGCGGCGTATATGTGCGAGTTCACTGTATATTGAAAGGTTATAAATATTCATACTGATATGAAATGCATACTCAGTACATATTTAAGGTTAAATTGGAGTAACACTCAATATTCGTTTAAACAGTGAGCTGGGGAAAAAATGAAAGTTAACTTTTCTTCAAAATAAGGATATTTTTATAGACAACTATCAATCTTTCCGACGTTGTAGATCTCACAATAACTAATTACAATACAAAAATAGAGCTTTCATCACAACTGTTTGATTGTAAATATGTTCATTTTTATGGATATTTTTTATTGAAATACTAGCTTAATACCCGGCGTTGCCCGGGTGCTTATTAATACAACATAGCATCCAGGGGAAAAAAAGTTTGAAAGAGTTCTATTCATATGGGTATAAAATAATTTGCATCAATCTGTCTCTTAGGTACAAACTTTGAAAAAAACTAAAATATTACAGAAAGTTAAACGTTTACAGAAAAATAGTCTTATCAAAAGGTGAAAATTAAAGATAAATGTTGTCTGTGCTTTGCCGCGTCCACTGGCATGAAATATATGCACATGGAAGTGAAAAATTGCATCAATTTCACCCGCCAAATTTAAAATATTAACTTTTCTCTATTAATTGTTCCCACCTACAAAGTAAAAATTATTGTAACTCAGAAATAAATCTATTTCCCTTGTTCTGAAGGCTTATCTCCATTACAGACGCAACTGTCGTCGCATTGCAAATTTGAAATTCAAATCCGTGGTTCTTTTTATAAAGTCCACATGAATTATGATTGTTTTTTACTTATTTCAATGCTAAAAAGAAATAGGTGAGCCTTAAATTGAAAATTCATTACTTTAATCGTAATCATTGTTAGAAAATACTCATATTTAAAAATTTTAAATTTCATTAATTTGAATGCTAAAAGGCCTATCTCGATTACAATATAAATAGGCTAGATTCCTATAAAAGGGTCATTTTTTGACAAAAAAATTAAATTTGACCTTTTTAGATTTTTTAAAATTTCAAGACCCCGCCTATGAGAATTCTAGGGCATCAAGGAACCTCTGTGTCAAGTTTGATGAAAATCTGATGCAAACTGTGGATTTGTATAGAGAACAAGTATACATACACTCATTTTTATAGATATAGATAAGATATCGACACCGAAAAACATCAAACGCAAAACATCGATGTCAGATAAAACATGGACCCTCAAACATCGATGTCAGATAAAACATGGACCCTCAAACATCAATAATTAAACACATCGATTTTCGAAAATATTTTTTCAACAAAAATGTTACGTTAGTCCCAGTGCCGTGTTTCTAAAAAAAGACCTGTCAGCAGTTATTTTGCTTCAAATTCTTGGTAGTCATGACACGCATGCCACTATCTACATTTTAAATCTACAAATTAAATCATAAATTGTTCTTAACACTTTAGCTTTCAAATAAATAGTTCGAAAATCAGCTGCAAACGTTACGTTAGTCACGATGAAATAACCCTATTGCTTTTTTTAAAGTGAAAAGTTAAAAAAACTAATGTAGACGCATAGTACGACAAATTTATTTGAGAGAAAAATCTTGTATCTCAAACCAAAGCGTTATTAAGTTAAACTTTCACCAGTAGTTCATCCTCTCGATATTTTTAGATTTAATTGTTTACGTGGAACCCCTCCTCCCCTTCCCCCTTTTTTTAAGCTTGCATTTAACTTCAGAATGAAAAAGTTACTGAAGTCGGCGATTGAAGAAGAAAAGTATTTTAGTTCAAATTGATTTCGTTTTCCCGGTATATTAGATTCTTGTTTTCCACTTCTTTTCAGAGTTTCATAGTTAGTTCTGAATTGAAATGTTTTTTGTCGCAACTATCTCTACTGCTGTAAACTGTGGAGTCATTTTATTTGTATCTAAACACGTTTTGAAATATGTCTTCTTAAAATCCATTACATTTTTCTGTAGCAAAAGTTTATGTTTCATTAGTCGTTTTGAATGAGTACCAGCTAAAAAGCACTAGCAGAGAAAGTAATTTGAAAGTTGAAGTTTCTGTTAATAAAAATACGGTTACGGGTATTACTCCAGAGAATTTATTTTGCATCCCGAACTTATTTTAACTTTTTACAAGGCGTCAGCATGACATTTTTCAGAGAAACAGAATGAGCATTTTGGTTAAACTGCAAGGGTTTACGAATAATATTTACTTGTTTTAGCAATAAAGAGGGTTAGCTTTAAAAATTTGACAAAAAAGGAACTTTTCTTTCTTAGTTTTTTAAAATTTTGATTGATGAATAAATTGATAAATAATACTTCATCAATTTTATCATCTTAAATGAAAACATATGTACTAAAAATGCTAAAATACTGAACAATGAAAAAATTCTCAACTCATTTTTGTTATGAGTTTCCTTTACATATATGGAATAAAATAACAAAATTAAAAAAATAACCTTCAAAAATGCCCTTTGTATGATTTTATCCCCAATCTATCATTCTCAACCACATGTTTAAAACTTTTGCGAAATGGTAATGACATTACACCTGACTGTACTGCAACTGCTAAGAAATAAAATGTTGCTACTTCGCTAAAAGCTTACATATTTTAAACAAGGCTCAATTATTAGGGCGAAAAAAGGCGGGGGGGGGGGGGTCAAAATTGCGTAGTCTTATTAAAAAAGTAACTCATTATGCGTAAAATGGTCGTGAAAGGAGATTTTTTTTCTTTCTATTTAGGGTCATTCCATAGTGACTCAGCTGGTTCTCTAGTTCAGAGCTGATTTTGTAACTGTTTTTATTTGTATATTAAAGGATAAAAAATATTTTTTAGTTATGCTAGTGGATTTACAATGCACGTACATATTATCTATGTATCATTTCTGCTAAGAATTTAAAACAAAATGACTGACAGTAGATATTTTTTCAACCAAAATAGCAGCATGACTAACGTAACATTTTTGCAACCCTGAAAATGAATGCTTATGTTGTGAGACAGACATTTCTTAAAGTTAAGCAAGTGTTAAAAATTGAATGATATATTTGAAAAATGTGTAAAGTTGGTTTTTAAAAACATAAGACGCATCTATTAAATCTTAATTTTTTTTAGTCTTAAGTGTCACTTTTATTCAAGATGGAGTGCGACTAACGTAACGTGGCTAACGTAACCATCGAATAACGAACAGTAAACACACTACAAACTATTTATTATGGCTAATCTCAGTGATAATTACAATACTTTTTAAATTTCTTTTAACTTCTTATGTTGTATGATTTTTATTTATTTATTTATTTATTTTTTAATACTTTTTTCACTTTGGTATTTTTTTTTTCGGCTGAGGTTGACATTTCTATAGAATGACCCTTTACTTATATATTAAATGCACATAACAAGAAGCTAAGAAGTTTCTACATTCAAACTTATTATTTTAATAACGAAGCTGACGGCTGCTATAAAGCTGAATGTTGTTTGAGTCAACAGTAGCACCTTGGGGTCATGAAAGACTAAAAACTGTCGGATGGCAGTGGTGCAAAATGCTGGAGGCAAGTTTTAACTACGAGAGGAAAATATTAATATATGCAATCATGGCAAAACGGAAACTTGGTTTAAAATTAGGGTATTTTCAGCACAATAAAAATCTATTCTTCATATACATTTCAGTTCTCTTTTGCCGTCTTGCAGACCATTAAAGACAGCAATTCTGACCAAGAATGGTAATGGTATTTTAATATTAACATTAAGCTTCTCCACAAACAAGTATTATTTAGCTTATATTCCATAAACAAGTATTAGCACTGTAAAGTGCCTATTATTTTGTTCTTTAGACGGTGACTAAAAATAATTACAAAAAAAAAAAAAAAAGGAATTAAAAATGCTTTTCAATGAGCTCGGGACAATAAATTGCACTTTTTAGAGATTTTTCCATATGTAGAAGATTGAAGTTGATTTTACGATAGAAAGTGTTGATATTTATCAATGCTTCAAATATTTTGCTTTAAACCTAACTATTTTTTAAATTTTTTAATTAATAATCGAAAGGGGTATGTGCGACCAAACTCTACAAGTTTTTATTGCATTTAAAAATTTGTTCCTAATAATTTTTAAAATATTTTATTTAGATGATTAAGATGGTTCTTAAGGGTCTTCTGTAAACTCTGCCAAGAGTTTGTTGTGTTGAAAACACAGCTTCTACTTCAAAACCATTGTGATTGATTTCTCTAACGTACAGAAAAGACTCGTTAGATTTACTTTTACCGAAGTTCGACGAAACATACTTTTCCCAGTGCTGAAGAGCTTAACGTGAGGATTATGCTTTTAGCAGTAAAAAAATGGTGACTGGAGTCTTTTTCTTTTTAATACCAAACTAACATTTACTTTTTTTATGGTTTTGAAGGTTAACATTTCTTGAAGTTTGTTAAAATTATATGTTTTTGTTCCTATAAAGAAAGGTGCAATAACAAACTACAATATTTTAAATACACTGATTTAATATTAGCCATTTTTAAATCATTATTACAGAAATTTTTGAAAATAAGGAGGATTTTTTAATAAAATGTGCTTCATTCACTTTATGTGTGTGTATATACATTAGCAAAACATATACATTAACAAAAACAAGGTAGTTGAAAAAGCATATAGAAAAAGAAAACTAAACTTCAACACATAGTTCAAAAGGCGCCTATGGCAGCTCTTTAAAACTGGTAGCAAACATATTTTTAATTAGAAGCATAAAACTTCGCGAAAAATTTGCTGAAAAAATGAAGTAATGAGAAAATTCCCAAAAGACCCTGGGGCCTTCATCAGGGGGACTCGCTTAGGGTAGGGAACAGTGAAGTGTATATATATATATATATATATATATATATATATATATATATATATATATATATATATATATATATATATATATATATATATATATATATATATATATATATATATATATATATATATATATATATAAACTGCATCAAAAGTGCAATTATTTTCACACATGCGTACACAAATGGAGACCGTTTATGATAATCTCTATTTAAGCAAAAGTTTCCTTCCTTTACCTGTCATTCCAATTGCAGCTTACGCGTTAATTTTATTCAAGGGGGAAATAAAAATAATCCTGTTTACGTTTAGAGTTGTATTCGACACTTACGAAAACTAACAACATGTCGTCTATAAATGCTACTGCCTAATAAATTAATTTGATATGAGCTTTGAAAGATCCATCATTATCTAATAACAAAATTCAATGAAGAAATAAAAAAATCTACTTTTTTTTTCATTCCGCTTCATAAAAAAAAGATTAATTTTTCATGTGGTATGTATTCTGAAGATAAAAAAAAGCCAAGAAAATACATTAGAATGTGCTAAGTATAAAAATATGGATAAAAGAAAAGGTAAATAGCATATTAATGAGCTTGATAAAATAAATATGTAAGCAAAAATTTGTCCATTTATTTGAACAAAAATGAATAAAAAAAAGGCTGAATGCTGAATAATTAAATGTTTCTTTTAAAAAATCATTTTGCAATATTTTTTATTTTCGTCAAATTTGGATCCTAATTGAAAGGAAAATTAAGAATAAGTAACAAAAATGGCTTTGGGGCACGTTTTAATGATATATTTTTTTTCCAGAAAAAAAAGTTTTTCAGGAAAAAATATTTTACTTTGGCTCGTCTTATAGTGTTTTGCTTAATTTGGGTTTCTCTTACGTGGAAAGGTAAAGTTTTGATATCTTTTTTCCAAAGTGATGATGTAATAATAATATTTGAAGATATAGTTTGCATTAGTTAAACATTTGTAGAAGTTTACTTTTATGAAAGTTTAATTACCAAAAAATATTAGGATATAAAATTGTGCATTAGCTACAGTACAAAATACCTTTTTAGCCTACTTTCCCGTTAAAAATAAAAGAAAGACGAAAAAAGTATTAAAATTGGCTTAATGCATCTAAAAAATATCGCCAAGTCCAAAAAATATCGCCAAGTTAAAAAAAAAATATCGCCAAGTCCAAAAAATATCGCCAAGTTAAAAAAATAAAAAGGTAAAATGAATATCGAAAAATTAAAAATTTGAAAGTAGGGTATTGAGATGGGGAATTTGTGTGTCGGTCTGTCGGTCGGTCTGTCGGTCTGTCGGTCGGTCTGTTGGTCGGTCTGTCTGTCCCCCCTAATAACTTTTGAATGAATATTCCGATTTGGACAAACTTTTTTTTTGTTGGAAAGATCTCGGCGAGTACAGCTCATTCCCATATTTGATTTTTCGATTTGAACAATTTTTGGTTCAACTTTGAGCCGTTCAAACAACCTGTCCCGCGATGCTAACTTTTTAGTTAACAGTCCGATTTGAACAAACTTTTTTTTGTTCGAAAGATCTTTTCAAGGATACTTCATTCCTGTATCTACATTTTCGATTTGAACAATTTTTCGTTCAACATTGAACCGTTCAAGCAATCTTTCCCTCCCCCCCCTAATAACTTTTGAATGAACATTCCGATTTGAACAAAATTTTTTTTGTTGGAAAGATTTCGGCGAGTACAACTCATTCCCATATTTGATTTTTCGATTTGAACAATTTTGGTTCAACTTTGAACAGTTCAAACAACCTGTCCCGCGATGCTAACTTTTGAGTGAACAGTCCGATTTCAACAAACTTTTTTTGTTCGAAAGATCTTATCAAGGATACTTCATTCCCGTATTTACATTTACGATTTGAACAATTTTTCGTTCAACATTGAACCGCTCGAGCAAGCTGTCACCCCTAATAATTTTTGAGTGAACAGTCCGAATGGAATAAACTTTTTTTTGTTTGAAAGATCTCGGAGAGGTTCATTCCCTTATTTCGCTTTTTGGTTTGAACCATTTTTCGTTCAATATTGAACCGTTCAGAAAAAAATTTAACATTAGCGCCTGCGGGGAATTTAAGTTGAATGTTGATCCTGGAACTTAAAGTCGGATTTCCTTCAAACTAACTTTGTAAAAAAATGGTTTTGATAAATAATGTTTGTAAAGTACTTTTCTGAATAATCTTCTGTGAGGACTCTGATTCCGACTCCGACTCCACAAACATGG
Organism: Uloborus plumipes; assembly: GCA_038373865.1. Taxonomy (NCBI): domain Eukaryota; kingdom Metazoa; phylum Arthropoda; class Arachnida; order Araneae; family Uloboridae; genus Uloborus; species Uloborus plumipes. Next base: position 65,715 of record JAXGGA010004992.1, on the reverse strand, counting down.
CGGAAATGCAGGCTCAGAAAAAAATGACTGACTGTGCAGACGATTTTTTGTTTATTTATTCATTTGTGTTATTTAATTTATTACTATTATTTTTTTTTGGCAGACGATTTTTTTTTGTAACAAAAGTGTTTCATTCACGAGGGCATTTTATTCTTTATTTATATTTAACAACTGGCAACGGTTTAAAAGTGAAAATCGAGTCATTTTATCGACGGACGAGTTTTTTTTCCTTTCTTTGATAAAATGTGTTTTGATGTACTTTGTACTTTTAATTTTTTTTTTTTGAAAACGATTGAGGAATTTTTCTACGGAAGAACTGTAACAGTTACATTCTTTAAAAGGTGCGACAAAACTTCATTTATTCATTTATTTACTTTTTATGTCTCTATTTCATCTGATGAGAGGGGTATATTTTGCTTTTAGAAATCAGCTTTAAGTGCTAAAAAGGTATGTTTGACATAATGTTTAGTCTCAGATGATCAAGAGAATAATGATCAGATGCTAGAATGCCGATGTCGATGTACGGGAAAGTAGGCTCGTTTAATTCTTGACAGAACTTCTTGTTTATGTCATTTTAATCACGTTATTCTAGCAGATTAATTCAATTTTAGAGATTTTTTTTCTTTAAAAAATTGGAAATATTAATTTAATTACTTCAGAAATTTGCTAAAATTTTGGCACATTTTTAACTTTTGGTATTCTTTAAAGTGATTTAATAATTATAAAAGTGACTTCACATTTAACCGGTAAATGTCATAGTAACTTTAATGTAAATTAACTTTTTTCACCACAAAACTAATTTCATAATGTTTCCACTATTTAACAAATTGAACATCTACTTCAGCTTGTTTTAATGAGACACGACGTGAATTTTTACGTGTACTAATTATTATGTGTTTGAAGTTCGCTACGTTTAGCCAACATGATGCTCTTGGCATTTTTTAAAGATAAAACTATCATAAATGTAACAGAAACTTGAAAGGGTCATCACATAAAAATCTTCCTTAGAAGTTACAGCAAGGAAATAATATAGTTTTAGCTAGATTCATATATCATTCTAGAGCTGTTGTTACTGCACATGCGCAAAACCCCGCACTGTTAAAAAAATAGATATTTTTATAGTATAATACAGCTAATTTTACAGTAACAAACAGTAAAAATTATTAATTTTACAGTAATGAACTGTAAAATTGCTAATTTTATTGTAATAAACTGTAAAGTTGCTGCGTTAGAGTAATGAACTGTAAAATTGCTCATTTTACACTAATATACTGTAAAATTGCTGCTTTACAGTAATAAACTCTAAAATTGTTAGTTTTACAGTTTATTACTGTACATTTTACAGTTTTAAATTGGAACCTCTGATGCCAGTATTATACTGTAAAAACAACAGTTCATTTTTTGCAGTGTGAGCCCATTTTAAAGCGAAGAAAAATACATGTTTGCGAGTTATTAAGAACTATTGCATTTTAAAGGAGCTTTTCCCCCAGTATACTTGTTTTAAGATTTTGATTTGAATTACAACGAAAACTCTGATCTGACGTTTTTTAGTGACAGAAACTTCACAAGATGGAACTAAACTACTTAAAATTAGCAAAATTAGTTACGAGAACCACCGAAAATATTAATAAAAAGGTTAAAATCTGCAATTTCGTAGTCAGTTTAATTCATATTTCTTATGAAACAAATTTCGTTTAAACCTTTTTAATTAGATTTCTTGTTTGTTTTAAAAGCATCCGTCATTAGCTATGCATTTTTATCTATCTCTGCATTTTTCTCTGAACTGCATTAACACTCTTTAGATAAGAATGCTGGAATGAATTCTGTTTGTCTGGAAACAGCGTGTTATTTGCATTTATAGGAAATTAATGATGTGTCGTCTTTAATTTCCGCTCTGCTTGAAATAATCTCAGTTTAGATTATTTGTATAGAATGCGACATACGGCTGCAAAAATATATCTTTTTTTGTCTTGCAACAGTTTGATTTTAATTTCGCTTAACTGCTTTTGTTTTTGGGCTTAATTTGTATTTCAGTTTTATTTTAAAGGTTAATGTTTCGGATACTTTTAGTAGAGTAATCAAATTGGTTCCCAGTTCAGCAAATCAAAATTACTTTTGCTAAACTATCAGTTTCAAAGTATAGGTATCGAATAGTCCATCGAAGGAAAATCGAAATTTTAACTTTAAAGACAATTATAGTTTTTGATTTCATTTAAATTGCTAAAAGTTTTTGAGGCAACATTTTATTTGTCATTAATGATAAAAGCAATAGTTTAAAGCGTTAAAGGGTGATTGGTCAAGAATCAATTCGAATTTTTCTGTTAATTTTACAAGAAAAATGACATTAAATGTGAAGGTCCAAATAAAGCAGTGTATTTTTTAGTTAAAATATTTATGTTTAAAACTAATGAAAAATAAAACTAGACGAATCTTTCATCAAATTTAACTATGAAAATGCAACGTAAAAAAATCAAGAGTTAATAAACTTTAAATGAGTAAAAAAATGAGAAGTTCGTTAAAAGCTATTTGAGTGTTACTTTTATGTACACCCATAAAGGGTTTGGTGCATTTGTTTTCGATATTGTTAGTTATTTATTTATACCCCATGAATCTCTGCCGTACGTACGTCTGTAAAGGTTTGACCGAAGGTGGTGACTGGGGAAAAATCAAAGTACAAACACAACACGAGCTTGAACATAAATAAAAATTGGAAAAATGAACGTGTGAGAGAACCAGCAAGGATATTGGAATGCTATTTTAAGTGGATAAAATCATCTGCTTGTGATGCCAGTATTTCATATTCATACAATAATCTAAGTTATGTTATATTTAAGTTTAGTGCGATAACTAAAGTCAAGCCAAATGTCATTCATTCTAAGTGGAGTTTTTAAGCACTTAGAAATTTTAATTTGCTGCTTTAAATTTGCTCTACTTTTGAGTAAATAACTGATTCTGGATCCTTTCTCAAGCGTTGCTCAAAATTGCACTAAGTGGCATGTTAGCTTTAAACCAGGCTAATAATTGGTTTCTCAAATATTATTAACAACTCATATTTATTAATTTTGGTTAACTATACAATAGTTTCGGAGTTTTCTTTTCCGTTTTATATAATAATAAAAAAAGAGAAATATCTATAATAAAACCTTCAAAATATAAGTGGGACAGTTTGAATAGAGACATTGTGGTTCAGCCTTACCTGTGTCGGCTGTGGCGTCTATAAAAAATTATAGATGCAGCTAGTTGTTTAAGAAGCTTTTATCTGTTCTTAGTCTTCTAGAATTTCGGGGGAAAAGGAGAGAAACCGGATAGGTATCTGGCGATGCAAGAAATCGATAAAGAAAAAGATATACGGCCTTTTTTGTTCCAGTAAACAAACGAAGCGAATAAAGTTACATTTGCTTTAGAAATTAGTCAAATGCTTTTAAAATTTGTCAGTAAGAGTAGATTATTTTGTCTTCAGAAAAATTAAAATTTTCTACACTTAAAAATAAAATTATTGTTTATTGGATTTGACAAAGTATATGGGAAGAAGATTTTTTTCGTATAATTTACCAAGGTAGGGTGGCGATTCTTATTTCCAGATACATTTTGATACTGGAAATTAATTGTTGCAATGCTGGTCTGAAAAGTTACCTAAGGTCTGATTTATGTTTTCGTTACTAGCGCAGAAAGTTAAGATTAGCTGCGTCGCGCCTTAACGACAGCACAAACACTACTGCACAGAAAAGTTACAAAATGTCTGCTGAAGAGTTGAAAACATTAATAAGTCCTGGATATGTTTGTTGAACATTTATTTTCGCCAATTGTTCAATTATTAAAAATTTACTTCGCTTATACTGTAGAACTCAAAGGTCAAAAGTACGTGTCAGCCAAAAATCGCATTCATTGAGTCAAGTCACACTGACCGTCGGTGTTCTTCGATCTGTACTTTACCCGGAACTGGAATCGAATCCTAATTACATTAAATGGACCTCCAAGGGTCGGTATCAGCCACTTTGATGATTCCTAATCTACACTACCTGATCTACACAGCCAAAAATAAACTGTTGTATTTTCAGTAATACTGGCAGCAGAGGTTCCAGTTTAAAACTGTAGAAGTACAGTAATAAACTGTAAAAATAGCTATTTTACAGTTTATTACTGAAAATTAGCAATTTTACTGTTTATTGCCATATAACATTTCGCAATATGATACTGTAAAAACAACTAATAAACTGTAAAAGTAGTAATTTCACAGTTTATTACTTTAAAACTAGCAATTTTACAGATTAGTAGTGTAAGATTAAAAAATTTTACAGTCTGTTACTATAAAATTCGCCGTATTATACTGTAAAAACAAGTCATTTTTTACAATGTAGAACTGATTTAACTACGGTGGAATGATATTGCATGTTAAGTTGTTTCTATGGCAGACGTTATGCTGATGTCAAGAAACCTGTTTTACGTATTAGTAAAAACTCGTTATGTACTGACGATTATTTTTAAAATCAGCTGTATTACTGTAAAAACAACAGTATAATACTGGCAGCAGAGGTTCCAGTTAAATACTGTAAAATGTACAGTAATAAACTGTAAAACTAGCAATTTAGCAGTTTATAACTGTAAAACTAGTATAAAATTAGCTGTAAAAACATCATCTATTTTTTGCAGTGTAGACCCTTTCGCAGTACTAAAATGATGCGATGCAAAAATTCTGGAAACATAAGTAAGAGCTGCTATGATCATTGCTTAAAAATTATAAATTGCTGAAGGGCATCGAAAATAAACTTGAAGGACGTATTTCTGACACAAATTCAACACGAGATATTTATCTCTGTCTCATTGAAAATGCTTCATTTTGTCCTGAAAGGCAACACCCATACATATAGTATTCCACGAATTTTTCTGTGTGCATTGCCCAAACACCCTCCAGATAAGAGCGTTGGAATAAATTCCGCTTATATCTGATGGAAACGGCGTGTCATTCGCATTTGTCGAAAATTAATGATGCGTCGTCCTTAATTTCCGTCCTGGCTGAAATATTCTCTCTCGACGCCATTAGTATCGAATGCAACAAATTTGCCGCTGCTGTATTGTTCCAGCCTTTCGAACGTTTATCTCTGCGCGTTCCTTAATTGATTCTGTTTCCTCACACGAGAACTGGTTGGTCCATTGCTCAATTCGAAATCCAGTTTTTCACCTTTCGCTTTTCTTTAACATAAAAAGAGACTAATAATTTAGGTAAATTGGAAAAAAATTCTTTCAATAGGTTTTCTAGTTTTTGATAACGAAATAGGAAGCAAGTAATGTCTCATGTTTTGAAGTCACTACATGTAATCAAATTAGCCCATTAATGCCTAGCGTCCCTTTTTAGGAACGGTCCAAAAAAGAGTCTGAATTTCCCCCAAATGAACATTTCAAACAAATAATAGTGTTCAATGAGTACCTTGCTATTATTTCAATTCGTTATTAACAGATTGCAGCACATAACCATTGTAAAGGGTGTTCTGTACTAGTTTTAATATGACCTTTATCAAAAATGACATCGTTCACAATCTCAAGCAAAAAAGCTAAGTTTTCAAAGTCATTCCCAGCTTCCCAGTTTATGTTCATTGCTGATTTTATTTCTTCTTATAAAATCTCTTTCTAAATATTATATCGTAGGCAGAAAAAAAATAGTAAAAAAAGTATGTACCCTCTGGGGTCTATCGCGACTTTTAAGGGACGATTTTTCTTTCCTTAATAAAACAATTATTTCCTACACAATATTTGTAAAATTATTTTTCATTTAAAATTATTTTTAAAATTATTTTTATTAAAAATTAAATGAGGATTTGCCTAACATGGACAGAGGATCGTTAGCAAAATTAAGCTACGGAACTTAACTAATAATAATAAAAAAAATGCTTAAATGAAAGAAAATAAAGTGGCGAAACGCGAGTGGGAAATCAATATTTCTTCTGTTACAAGGATTATTACTCAGCTGAAACGTGTCTTTTGAGAGGATTAGAAAGAAATAATGGCTTTTACATTGATTAAAATAGCGATAATAAAGTTTTTTTTTAAATTATTTAAATGGAAAATTGGAAGTTAAGCTAAAAAATTTGCGAATACCTATTAAAGAAATCAAACTCGCTTAGAAAAGAGCAAGTCTGTAAAGTAAATTCTCATTTTCAATAAAATTTCTCTCTTAGAGAATATTGAAAGTGTTTATATTACTAAAAAAAGCGAAACAAATATCTGTAAAGATAGTTCAGGAGTACTTATCAAAAGAGAACGTATCCACTTTTTTTTTTATTGAAACTCGTTTTTTTTTTGGCATTTTAAAAGTCTTTTAGATGGTTTAAATAGAACACCCTTAAACATATAACTCCAAACGGAACAACCCATAGCTTTTTAAATGGCAAAAATTACTTTTGCAATCCAAAGGTAACATATAGTCACTTTCTGTTTTTTTTTTTTTTTGCCATTTCAAGCAAAGGGAACACACATATCCTGATTGAATCTGATGAGCGAAAACTGTTTTTTTTCTCTTCAAAACAGCACATGTCCAACATCTAAATCGCTACCTGGTATTTCAGTTTTGAATTCGGATATTAGCAAAAACATCCTTAAGTATAATTCAACTTCGCAGAGATGGCCTATGACTCCTCCTTTTTTCAGGATTGTCCATTTTTAGGAAGGGATGATACGCAGATGAAAATTGAGGAAAGGGATTCACAATTGCGGCATTGGTTATAAAGCTTGAATACGTCACCTTGCTTGCCTTTAATTGGTCTCCCAATTTGAGAAATTAGCCAAAGAGGAAAATATTTTAATTTTTGCACAATCGAGAAAGATTTCTCATTGTATACAAGAAAGTAGGTGGGTCTTGGTTTTATATTTTTCCGCAGCCATTGGCCATTGACTAAACGCCTCCAACTGTTCATTAAAATTTAAAAACAAAATGGTAACATAAGGGTTGCAATAAAGAAAGCAAAGACTTGTTTTCACTTCCTCGCCAAATGCAGTTGTGGCTGCATTAAATAGTGTAAGTAAGTGCAATTTATGTTACAGACGATAAATTTCAAATGGTTTGCTATAAAGCTTGAAGAATTAGTTAATATTTCATAAAACTTATCACTTCGCCAAAATGTCGCTAAACTTGCAAATATGGCACACTGGAGTTTCTTCCTTCTCTACCTATTTTAAGGAATGGACTCGTTTTCTCATTTGATTGACGCCGGCCATCTCGTCACGGTTGAATAATATCAGGTGATCATTTGTATGATTTATAGAAAAGTTATCAAAACTGGAAACTGTCTCGATGAAGAACTCACACCATATCATGTTTTCAACTGTCCTGCAGTTGCTGCAGGTCTTCACATCCTTAACTACCCTACAGAGAAAGATTTGTACTCTTGTAATGCCGTTGATATAGCTAAGACTATTCAAGCACGCCATGATTTGTAATGTCATTGAGGATACGACAACAACCAACCATGAAAAAGATACATTCTGCTACCCTTAGGGTGCCGTCATAGCCTCCTTCTGAAAACGTGTCATCAGATAGGCTAAAAGCACCATAAAATCGATGAAAGATGTCACTGTCTCGAGATAGCCATGAATTGACATGCATGTCGAGTTTCGCCAGCAACCGGTTTTTGACAATTTAAAACAGTTTCTCTTCTTAACAACGCTAGTCCAATGTCAAAGTACTTTACAGTATTTTCAAAAGTGAAATTTCGTTCAGCGTCGAGGTTTCACAATTAAAAGAATAGTTTTCGCATATTTTCCGCTAGATTTTTCTAAATTACATACATCGAAATCGCATAACAACGAGCTTCAGGGGACCGAAACATCTGTTTGAATCAAATCGGGACTGAAAATTTATTTCGCTGAAGCGAATATTTCGTTGTATTGATACTCGTTGTAAATGGATTTAACTGTATTTTAATCAGTGTTTTAGGGGACAGTCTTTTTACTTTTATCACTTTTTAACTTTGTCCTACTCTATTACAGCTTGCATTTCATAAAAAGTGCAGTCTTGAGCACCTACATATTAAAATGGAAAAACCATTCTTACTTTTTGATTATGAAACATAGAGTCAATGCAGTTTTGATTATCAAAGCTTCAAATGTTTTTTTGGCTTACGAACCTATTGATCCACCCAATTTAAAGTTCAAGTACATCAATATGAAGTAGTGATGTATTAGTGTTTTCATGAAATTGGAAATGTCAACATTCAGATTTTCGTTCAAAAGGACACATCTTCTCGTTTTTCAAACGAAACGGCAGCTATCCAAAATTAAAATTGCGATCTCTTGTCTTCTTACTTTGAGACATCATCTATGACTTTGAGATCATCTGCTATGACTTTGTCCTTAAGTATGTGCCCAGAAAAGATGATAAAAATTCTTTGCTGTTAGCCTCTAATTAAATTTTTTCACCTCCTGATCATTCTTGGAAAATGTGTATGCTCTCTTTTTCTAAATTAGTCCTCAGCTACTAAGTGTGCATTAATGTCAGGTTGCTATCGATGGGCCTATCGAGAAAAGATACCTAAAACCGCAACATTTGACACTACACTGTAAAAAATAGATTTTTTACAGTGTAATGCTGCTAATTTTATTATAGCAAACTGTAAAAGTAGCTAATTTTGCAGTAATAAACTGTAAAATTGCTAATTTTACACTAATAAACTGTGAAGTTGCTAATTTTACACTAATATACTGTAAAAATTGCTAATTTTACACTAATATACTGAAAATTTGCTGATTTTACACTAATAAACTGAAATTTCTAATTTTACACTAATGAACTCTAAAACTGCTAATTTTACACTAATAAACCGTGAAATTGCTAATTTTACACTAATAAACTGTAAAAAAAATTGCAAATTCTACACTAATAAACTGTAAAAAAAATTGCAAATTCTACACTAATGTACTGTAAAAAAATTGCAAATTTTACAATAATATACCGTAAAAAAATTGCGAATTTTACACTAATATACTGTAAAAATTGCTGATTTTACACTAATATACTGTAAAATTGATAATTTTACACTAATATACTGTAATATTGATAATTTTACACTAATATACTGTAAAATTGCTAATTTTACACTGATGTACTGTAAAAATTGCTAATTTTACACAAATAAACTGTGAAATTGCTGCTTTACAATAACAAACTATGAAACCGCTAAATTTTACACTTTATTACAGTGCATTTTACAGTTTTAAGCTGAAATTTATGCACCAAGTATTATACTGTTGTTTTTACAGAAAATGTACAGCTAATTTCGTGGTAATACGATGTAATATTGCTCCTTTACGGCAATAAACTGTAAAATTAGCACCTCAACAGTTTATTGCCGTTAATGTTACAGTTTTAAACTGGAACCTATGCTGCCAGTATTATACTGTAAAACAACTTATTTTTTGCAGTGATTTACAGTTTTTTCAATGACACTAACTATTACGTTTTATAATACACACATCTAGTATTAGATGCTAGAAATTAGTAGGCTAGTAAGTAGCAGTTCAGAAATATGCAATTGCATATTTCTTAACTGCTAATTTCTAGCCTTTGTTAAATTAATGTCAAATTGAGAAAGTCTCGACCCCTCATTTATTTCCCTCTTTGTGGATGATAGTGAATAATATTCTAAGGAAAATCGATATAGCAAAACTGAAATCAGCCCTCACAGAATCATGCATTTCCATTATAAAAATTGTTTCAGGCATTGTTCCACACATCAACTCGTAAAAGCGTTTGTAAGTCTTCCTTCGCTTTTGTCAAAGCTCGAGAAATGCATCTCAGAGAGGAAATAAACATTCAAATCTAATATTTGGTATCTTGACTCCTCCCTTTCGACATTGTTCGTGAAATGTATGCTCAAATTACTTTCTTCGGTTGAGCAAGGAATGTTTTGTCTGCTTGAATCTCCTGAGATTTCGGTTATATTCTTCGAAAACGCATTATTTTGTATAAAACAGTGTTTTAGAGGTATATTTACCTTTGTCCACCCGTAATTCAAAATAACTGTGTTTTACTAATGTGTCGAACTTGGATAATTACTTTTCACTTTTGAAATGAGCTATGCGAGAAAGATTTTATTAAATGACGTATCTTAACTTTTTTTTTTGAAGAAATTGTTTTAACAGAAGTAAATGTACTGCACATTGCAAAAAAAAAAAAACACTGTGAAGTTGTCCAATTGAATGTTGTTTTTTCAATATAATACAGTTAATCTTATAGTAGTACATTTTAAAAATTGCTAATTTTACAGTAATAAGCTGCAAAATTGCTAATTTTGCAGTAATAAACTAAAATTGTAAACTTTACCATACAAAACTGTAAAATTGCTAGTTTTACAGTTTTAAACTGGAACCTCTGCTGCCAGTATTATACTGTTGTTTTACAGTATAATACAGCTAAATTTTACGGCAATAAATTGTAAAATTTCTAACCTTACAGTAGGAAACTGAAATTGCTAGTTTTAGTTTATTACTGTGCTTTTACAGTTTTAAACTGGACCCTCGGCTGCCAGTATTATACTGTAGAAACAACAGTTCATTTTTTGCAGTGTAACAACAACAACAACAATAATAACAACAATAAATAAGTTCCATTTTAGCTCAAGGAGATGTGCAATTGAATGCATTCTATTTATTTCTGTCGTTATTAAAATTCCTTTCATTGTTTGTTTCTGCCTTCGGAGAAAATTACGATACAAATTTGTGAAGATTAGTGACATTGGAAAAAACTTAATAATGCCATTTTCGTCGACTGCTTAACCCATTTATGGCCACTCACCTAAAAACAGGAAGCTTGTACTGCATACAAAAACCTGTAATGGGTATATCCTTTTACTAAAGCTGTTTTTCACAAGTTAAATAGTCCTTCTTCTTGAGAAAACCAGTTAGAGCCGCTAGTTGAACGTCAGAGTTTATTTATTGACAGCTATTTTCAGACAAATCAGTCAAGCAACGATCCAGCATGGGGAGCCACAAAAAGAAAGTGTTTTCTGCAAACTTATTTTTCATAAAACTAAACTATTTTAACATAATTTGCTTAAAATGGATCACAGATGCCTTCTGTTATGTTACTTTACAAAAGTAAAGTCAAGTAGGGTCGTATTTCGCTCACATATCAGCCTAGTATCCCACAAACAGGACGTTAAATAACTTAATAAATATGGCAACGGCAATCTATTTTACGCCAAAAAGGTATGTAAACCTGTCCAAGTAAGAGTTTTAAGCAGATAAAAATTGAAAACAAAAGCTAAAAAAAAACTTGGGCATAAATGGGTTAAATAAGTTGAGCGGCGCCGCAGCATGAAAATTATTTTAATCTAGATCTGTATAGTACAGCAGATATGTGACCGAATTGTGCCTTTAATGATAGAAACATAAAACTTAGCGCACGTGTAATACACATCAAGAGATTTAATTTTGGATACGCGGCCATCTGAGATTTTGTCTATTATAGTAATGGCAGTCGTCAATGGTCAAACTGCTAAATTTTCGTACTTTTTTCGAATTTTCCCCATTTTGACCATGAAAGAGCACGTTTTTGACAAATATCATATTATACATATTTAAACTACATTAAATTTGCTACAAGTTGATACCAAAATTGACTTGTTAGCTATAATGGTTTTTGAGATACAGCTTCTCAAAATTTCCCAAATTCTCCAAATTCGGACACTTTTAGTTGGTTTCCTTGCTTTATCATATATGCAAATGTCTTTATATCTTCAATAACCTGTATTGTAGAAGTAGTGAAGTAAACATTTATTGAATTTAACATTTTGAAAAGGGTGGATGAAAGAGTAAATGTTTTGAGGGAGGGGGGAGGTTCCTGTTCATAACCAGAGAACTGATATCCTGAGAGAGGATATTGAAATTCAAAGCTTCCTCTGAATATATTTAGAGTTCCTTCAAAGCTTTTAAAATCATGTTAAATGACAACTGTTAAAACTATACAGAGTTACTGTTGTTTTATGTATAAAGAGTGTGCTCCTCGTAATTATATATATTATAGTTTAATTACAATACAGTCAAATCTCGTCAATCCGAACACGCTTAAAATGAATTACGTCTAAGACGAACTGCCGATCCCGGTCCTATTTTAATTACACATAACGTTATTTATTGTTTTTTGGATAAAATGAAATGCGCTTAAGAGGAATTAATTTTAAATGACCATCTATGTTCGTTTTAACGAGGTTCGACTGCAAATTTATTTAAATATTTAAGAAAGTCATGTGAATAATTTAAAGAAAAAAAGAACATTGCATCATTTGTTCTTTGTACTATCATTGACTACTAGATACGTAATGTGTTGCATATAACTGATCATAGATTGAACTGGGGTCTCTAACCTACTACCAGTGAGCCACAGGCGGTCAGTGGGAAGTTTATAAACTGAAAAAGAAAAACAAAATAAAAAAACTTTTTTTTTTATAATATATTTTTGTCTTGAGCATTTTTATAAAGAAAAACTAAGCTTACAACCCCTTCCCTTCTCAAAAAAGAAAACAAAAACAAAAGTTACGTTTATTTAAGCTTGATATCACTGGTTACAAAGATTACCACATGTTCAAAGAGCAGTACACTGCAGAACAGCCTTCTCACATTGAAACTTATAATAGCAGCCTTTCTTACAGCCACATCGTACGAGTTCCCTGCGTGTCTGAGAAGCCTCTGGCAGGGTTGTCCACAATACTTCCCTTTCAGCTTCAGTAATTTCTAACCCCACTCACCTGGTTAAGGGAGTACAGGGAATGCGAACATCATTTCAGCCCAGCAGTAGCCTGCCTGATAGAGTTATTTTTGTATGTTAAAGGGATGCATCTTGTGAAGGAGGCAGATTGTCGATTTCTCTGAAATACTAATTTCAAGAATTTCTGAATAACTAGGTGGTTTTTGGCATCATTAATGGATTTCTCGCTGCTGCTACTACGGTCGTATAACACTATAAACATCTCCAAAGGTTTTAATATATCTTGAAGAATACCCTGGGAAGGTCTATAAGCCAATTCACAAAAGGTGGCAGTAATATCCTGACGCGCATTCCATGTGCCCCATGAGGTCCGTTTACCTCTTCCTCCAAAAAAATGACAGTGTCACCCTGATTGCCGACCTCATATTGAAACGAACTTCACTGATCAAAAAGCCATTTAAATTTAAACATATTTAATTCTTTTCGAGAGGACAGAGTAAACATGGAGAAGGAAATTTAATATTTACTAGTAAAATTTTATCGTCGTAACAGCAGAAAAAAGAGTTAAAATTGGAACTGATTTTAAGATCCTTATACTAAAATCAATTAAGTATTTTAATTGTTAAGAAATTGTAACTAGCAACATATAAATATTTTAAATCATTTTCTTTCCTTGCCGGCAAACAATGACATCGGTTTCCAATCTTGTAAACTTAAAGCTTAGCCACATTTGCTAAAAAGTGTTATATTTCGAGTTCTTTCTGACATGGAAGTTAAAAACAAATTCCATCAAAAGCAGAAAGTTTTATCTTTCTTTTGGAACTATTCTTTTAAATTTTCAAGTACGTTTTCACTTCAAAAATCGCAAAAAACAATTTAAAAGTTTTTAGTTAATATCTTCGTTAGTTAAGGTTTTCCGAAGACGTGACCTAGATAAGCACATTTTCGACAGACTCACCTTTCGAACATTTTTTTTTATAAATCGGTCCATCCGTTTAAGCGCTAGAGTGCCACAGACACATACGCAGATACAAAGGTCAACAGATACACAGACACGTCAAACTTATAACCCCCCTTTCTTGTTGCGCCGGATGTTAAAAACAAAGAGAAAAAAGACATATTCAGGAGCAGCAATTTGAATGTCCGCCATTACTGAAATATGGGAATCTAATTTAATAATGTAATTGTGTAATGTAATGTGTAATGTAATTTAATATGCAAAAACTTACATGGTTGAACATCCAGAATTGCCACATTATATATTTAATACCTGTATCCAAATTTGTAAGCAACTACTATTCAAGGCACAATTCTATCAATTTGGTCATATATCTGCTGCGCATTTTTGGGCGATAAAAAAGAACTATGAAACGCCCCTAGCAGTTAAAGTTAAAATTCGTTGGAAAAAATAATGCAATAGAACTTTAATATAGAAGGGTATTAAATTCCATGATTTTTTTCGCAACGTACTCCATTAAAATTGTGAATAACAAAACAAAGAAGCACATAATACGTACTCAGAGGCCGGAATTTCGAGCGTCCGCCATTACTGAAATATTTGAAATCTCAGCTGGCCGCGTATCCAGAATTACTCGTTAATATATATAGTATGTGCACCCCAAGTTATATGCTTCTATCATTAAAGGCACAATTCGACTATTTTTTGTCACATATCTGCTGCACTAGTATCTCTACGCGTGTCTTCAACAATTTAAAGCTGTATAATTTATCTATCTGTCTACAGTTATCTAAGTGTACCAACGTCTATCTCTGTTTTAACTGTACTTATCCAATTCCTCTATATTTATTAATGTATAACGATTTAATAATATCAATAACGATAATCAATATCTATCTATGTATACATCTCGGCATTTATTTCATTATTTAGCTATCTTTTAAATATATATTTGATCGTAAGAAGCAATTCATCTACTAATAGGTTTCAGTGGTGTTTTGAATTAGCAGTTACTTCAAAATAGATCTAAATTTGAGAAATCTCAGATTGAAAAAAATATAATTTTGGCAGGAAATAAAGAAAGAAACAATCTCTTCCAAAAAAAAAAAGGTTATTGAGCTTAAATACAAAAACGTTTTCAATGAAATAAACTTTGATTTAGGGCAAATATGCACATTCAGTATTTTTAAAGAATAACTATTAGGGGTTTTTCCCTAACCACCTCCGCGAGAAAAAAAAAATGGTATGAAAATTCTGCATTGATACAAAAACAAGGAAAAAGATAGCTCCAATTTTTTTTTCTATTATTTGGGTTTCTTCTTCTTCTTCTTCTGCTTCCTTTGTCTCTTAACGTCTAGTGGTGCATGAGGCCACTAGCGTGGCTTTCCAGCCCGTACGGGTAAGTGCCGCTTCCTTAGCTCTCCCCCAGCTTGACCAGTCAAAGGCATTTCGTTCTTGAATGGCCATCTGGAGTCAGAGGTGAGTTTTGGACGGCCTCGCTTCCTTTTGTTATCAGGGTCCAAGTGAGTAGTTCTTGTTCGGTCTATTCCTTTCATTCTGAGAACATGTCCCTAGCAGCATAATCTCATCTGCCGATGATCGACCATTTATCGAAACCCGATGAAATTCTCATCGGCCGGTGATCGAATTCGATAAGTTCTCATCGGGAATTGCTCCAATATGTCTCATCGGCCAAACAGAATTCGAGCAGCAAAATCCGATGAGTTTTGCTCGAAATACGATGAGATTTGGAGCAATTTACAAGCAGTGCAGTCCCGTACCGATGAATTTAGGATCCATTTTGGATGCGCGGCTTTTTTTCATCGGGAAAGTGGATCAGAAGGATATCGCTTTCCGATGAAAAGTAGATCATGGAAAACCATGCTCGGATACTGATCGGAACGATGTTATCGTGCGTTACGGGATCAGTTTAGGAGGACTTCGATGATCGGCAGAGCAAAATCCGATGAGTTGATGCTACTTGGGGTCTTATCCAAGTTCATCTTTGCTTTTTCACCTGTGTAGTTATGATCTCGCAATTAGTGCATGATTTGGATTAGGAATAGCTGATTATTTCAACAACTTCAGTAAAAACTGCTGAAAATTTTAATAAAAATGACAATGAAGTAATACTTTGGATTCGACAAGGACAGTTTTTGTGGGCTAGTTTGTTTTAATGGTATTCACTTTTTCTGCGGGTGAAGCTGTAAGGAATTCAAGCAGTCCAATGTTGACATCTCTCCATTTCTTTTGATGAATTTAGAGAGCTTTAGTGAAAGAATCAAGGTCAGAGCACACGACTATAAAACCTTAAATTAAATCTAAAAAATATTTACATTTCCTTTTCCAATCGTAATGCATTTGCGTCTTAAATTATACACCTGAAAGTCAGTCTATCAAAAGTCACCTTATTACTACACTGTAAAAAATAAATGTTGTTTTTACAGAATAATACAGCCAATTTTATAGGAATAAACTAAAAATTTCTCGTCTTACAGTAATAAGCTGTAAAGTTTCTAATTTTAAAGAACTAAACTGTTAAATTACAAAAAAATTGCCAATTTTACAGTTTATTACTGTGCATTTTACAGTTTTAAACCAGAACCTCTGCTGCGAGTATTATACTGTTGTTTTCACAGTATAATGCAATTAAATTTTACGGAAATAAACTAAAATTGCTAATTTTACAGTAAGAAACTGTAATATTGCTAGTTTTACAGTTTAATACTGTGAATTTTACAGTTTTAAGTTGGAACTTTGTCTATCCATACCTAAGCTCTAGAACAACACACTTGAAGCAGCATTTCAGAATCAAAATCATATAAAATCTTTGAAAACGAGCTTTTGTAACTAACTGTTAATTAGCTGTTGTTTTTACGCATAATACTGGCAGCCGAGGTTCCAATTTAAAACTTGTAAAATGCACTGTAAGAAACTGTAAAACTAGTAATTTTACATTTTATTTTTGTAAAATTAGAAATTTTTGCAGTTTATTTATACACAGTAAAAACAACAGTTCATTTTTTACAGTGTACTTTGGAAGAGAGCGTAAAAGCGTTTGTCCAGAGCATTCAAAGGTTGGGACTCGCATGCTTATAGAACAGCTAAATAGTTGTAAAGAAATTCTTTAAAAAAATTTCGTAGTTATGGCTGGATGCGAGATAGGAATACGCAAACATTACAGTAATAAATTGGAAACCACTATTTTTGGTCTTACGTTGGTCTGACCTTGATAAACAGAATTATGTTCCTCCATGCAAAAACTTAACATCGACATTTTGAAATAAGGTGTCTAAAAATGAAGGGGGAAATGGCTTCAATTATTTGAAAAAAAGCAATTAAATTGTACCTTTTAAGCGAATCGTTCTTCAAGTATAAGTACGATAATGATCTGCAGTCGTTAAGGGATCGATTGATGCCGAGAAAAAGGAAAACTAACGAGGAAATCTCATTACTCTTAAGTTGCTCTCGTTGATAATGGTAACTTTATCTTTTCCTGACGTATTCAGGATTTCTCAAGATCCTTGATGCTTGATAAGTTTCATTATTATGTAATAAAAGCTATATTCCAAAACTGCAAAAATGTTAGATATAAGTAAGATAATAACATCAGAATTTTTATCGACCACAGTTAAAGCGAATATATAACCTGCCGAAGGAAAATTTCAAAAATTTAATTGTTATTGAAGGGGCAAGTGGATAAAGGTGATATGTGACAATTTTGGAAAAACATATTTTTTACCATGGATGAAAGAGAAAAGGTAATAATTTTTTTTGAAAGCTTTTTCTAGAAATTAAAAAAAAAGTCTCATATCACCTTTATTCACTTGCTCCTTCAATGGTTGTGTTTGTGAGTTAACACAATTGAACACACACTACTTTGAATTTGTGTAAATCGGCGAAGTTCAAAGGTCATATATCAGCTTTATCCAGTTGCCCTTTCAATTCTGGCAAATAACCAATTAAACAGAGAAGAACCGTGAATAGCTCAAGAGAAAAAAATATTCATTTGTATTCAATACTCTAAAAATCCAACTAAGATTTACCTTATATATTTACAAAACTTTACTGGGCGGTAGAAAATAGGTTGAGAAGCAAGAATACAAAAGAACATATGGTCTCAAATGCAATTCTGACACGCTGCATGCACACAAACCCAGAAACTGACGTTTGTAAAATAGGTAAAATTTATAACACAGAGACTATTTAACACAACACCAGTTTTCAAGATAGATTTAAAGTTATCGTTATACAATATGTTTAACTAACTTGATAATAAACAAACCTTTGGACTACAAGCTCAAGTTCCACACACACTCACATAGGTATTTCTAACATCTCCAGAAACAAATGCAACTTAAAAATCAAGCGTAATTTTATGCTTTGTTTTTTTAACATTCAGCACCATGGAGAATTAAGGGGAGAGTTGCGACCATAGAAGTTTTTTAAAGATTGTATTTAAATGTTGTTGTTTTTTTCATTATAAAATGTGACATTTCCGTGGCTCTGTGGAAGAAGCTTCGTTCCAAACGCGAGTTCGATTCCGCGCTTGCTTCCAGGGCGTTATTTCCTTTCTTTGTGCTGCAAATCTTTTCAGTGTCTTAGATGCACTGCAAAAAATGAATGTTGTTTTTACAGTAAAATACAACTAATTTTATAGTAATAAACTGTAAAAATGGCTAGTTTACAGTAATAAACTGCAAATTGCTAATTTTACATTGGTAAACTAAAATTGCTAATTTTACTGTTTATTACTGTTCATTTTACGGTTTTAAACTATAACCTCTGCTGCCAGTACTATACTGTTATTTTCACAAAATAATACAGCTAATTTTATGGTAATAAACTGTAAAACTGCTCGTTTTGCAATTTATTACTGCAACGCTAGCAATTTCACAATAATAAACTGTAAAACTGCTCGTTTTGCAGTTTATTACTACAACGCTAGCAATTTCCCAATAATAAACTGTGAAACTGCTCGTTTTGCAGTTTATTACTGCAACGCTAGCAATTTCACAATAATAAACTGTGAAACTGCTCGTTTTGCAGTTTATTACTGCAACGCTAGCAATTTCACAATAATAAACTGTGAAGCTGCTCGTTTTGCAGTTTATTACTGCAACGCTAGCAATTTCACAATAATAAACTGTAAAACTGCTCGTTTTGCAGTTTATTACTGTGCATTTTATTGGAACCTTTGTTTCCAGTATTATACTGTAAAAACAACAGTTTATTTTTTGCATTGTAGAAATAAATAAAGAACTTCAACTTCCCGAGGCAATGACACAGAATCTTTCCGGTAGATTTAATTAATTAGGGGCACGCTAACAGCAACAACGAATATAAAATGTCAAGCATCCTAAAGTTAATAAACTGAAAGAATTCGGAAACACCTTTGGAACTCTTTAATATAGAAAAAGTGATCTATTTTTTGAATGAATACGAAATTCAGGGTATTTGTTAAATTTAAACTTTGGATTATATTTAAGAACAAACTGGTAACACAGTTAAGAATAGATAATAAACATATTCGGGCACACGTGAGAACTTCTGTTTGAATTGAACACATTTAACACATTAATGTCTGACATTTTTTTTTCCAAAGATATTTTGTATACTGGTTACAAACAGTGTTTAATGGACAGGAAAAATAATTAAAAAAATATTATGTAAAAAAATAGCTTTTTTATTAAGGAAAGAAAAATCGACACTTAATAGTTACGATAGATCCCAGAGGGTACATACTTTTTTACTAAAATTTTTTTTTGCCTACGATATAATATTTAAAAAGACATTTTATAAGAAGAAACAAAATCAGCAATTAGCATCAACTCGGTAGCTGGGAATCACTTTGGAAACTTAGCTTTTTTTCTTGAGATTGTGAACGAAGCAATTTTTGATAAAGATCATATTAAAACTGCTGCAGAACACACTTCACAATGGTTTTGTGCTGCAATCTGTTAATAACGAATTGAAAGAATACCAAGGTACTAATTGGAATGCTGTTATTTGGTTGAAATGTTCGTTTTGGGGAAATTCAGACCCTTTTTTGAACCGTCCCTAAAAAGGGACGCTACGCATTAATGGGTTAACTTCAACATTCTTCTTTTACTACCAGACATTAGAATCTCTCAATGTGATGTTACTAGAATATTTGTTGCATGAATCACTTCCTATGTAGGTGTTGCGAATGCCGTTTCAGTGTTAGAACAATGCGCTGGAAAATGTAAAAAACTGCTGAACCAAATAGGTTCTAAAACGTTTTCTCAGAAGCGTTTTGAAAGCTGTTCCAAAAAGTGTGCTTCAAAGTATTCAAAAAAGAGGGATAAGTGTTCTTGTTAAAAAAATATTCCAATGGGCTCAAAAAGGGAACATTTTCAATGCATACATCTCTTTTGATCCTGCCATTTTTTTTTTTTCTCATTTTTAGAAACATTCGATTTTTCGTTAATATTAAAGTGATGACAACTACTGAATTCAGTTTTCGCCTCGCTTCAAGATAAATCTTACTTCTCAGAAAAATGACAAAGAGTGTTTACACGTAGTGGGAGAGAGGGGTAAGCAATACACTTTCTTTTTTTTTAGTAATTAAAGAATACTGTAAAAATACTTTACACAAAATATTTGTGACTGAAATTAATTTTCTTCTACTTCTTTGTGATGTATAAACTCTCCTAAGCAATAACATAAATAAAAGCTACTAAGACGTACCACCTGTAGAAAAGTAGCGTCTTATATTCATTAGCAGCAGCTATAATAAATATTCATGAGATTCTTAAGTGAGCAAGATGTTTTAACTAAGAAATAAAAACTTTCAACTCTTTATTAGAAAAATTAACATTTTCTGACGTCATTTACACTTGACGCTTGAGATTTTTTCCACTTTAAAAGGCTTATTTATCTCGTAAGAAAACATTCATTTCGTTACTTAAACAAAGACATTTTAGCTGCGCTACGTTTGTGTTGTTTAATTAAAGTGTTAATGAGGAAGAGTGCTTAGGAGGAGACATTTTCATACGAGCGTATATCAGTATACCCTGGTTGGCTCTTGTTTTGTTTCTTCTTGTTGTCTAAAAACTTTTTTTTTATTGGAGAAAAGAAGCATTCTTAGAGATTCTATCTTGTTCATAAACATGCGTTTTGGAAAGTACTACACAACTAATAGAAATGCATCTTATTTTTTCGGGGAAAAAATACAATTTTAATTACACTGTAAAAAATGAATGTATAATACAGCTAATTTTATAGTAATAAAGTGTAAAATTTGCTAATTTTACAGTAATAAACTGTAAAATTGCTAATTTTACAGTTTATTGCCGTGCATTTTACAGTTTTAAACGGGAACCTCTGCTGCCAGTATTATACTGCTGTTTTTACAGTATAGTACAGGTAAACTTTACGTAAATAAACTAAAATTGCAAACTTTACAGTAAGAAACTGAAATTGCTAGTTTATAGTTTATTACTGTGCATTTTACAGTCTTAATTTGGAACCTCGGCTTCCAGTATTATACTGTAAAAACAACAGTTCATTTTTTGCAGTGTAGAGAAGTTATTTATAAACATGTTTAATTTGTAAAAAATGCACATAGTTCCAATTTTGTGTTGGTCCCCAGCAATGCACAAGTGCATATCTTATTCATCCTGTTAGGTAAGAATGAATACGTAAGAGGATCTCGCTCTTTCTACATTAAAGGATGGTAGAGTGATATTGTTTTAAATTCGGTACCGTCGTAAAGCCCTCAAAAACTCAATTAAAGATTCCCTTGTCGTGCAGAAATGTGTAGTTACTAAATTAGCTAGACAAAAAGTTATAAGAATTTTTAAATTAATGAAATTAAATTTTAAACTGAATTTTTTTTTCTTCTTTTTGTATCGACTGCGCTGCATAATTATTGAGAAAAAAGATGAGTAATTTTTTCTGTTGCACATTTTTTCTTTAGCGAAAAAAATATAATTTTTTCAATTGTTTTCAGGATTGATGCTCTTTTAGTATCGAAGGATTTAAATTGAACTCTTTTGTTCTTTTTTAGCTATTTAGTATTTCTTTTTATTTATTTTTTGTTGTCGACAGAAGGCCGATGAGGATTTTATTTTAAATTTTTTCTGAAGCAATTACTGTTGATTTTCATCGAATTGGGATTTCCCGATTTTCATGCTTCAAAAAATTTTCTTTTGATGGAGGGAGGAGAACGGATCACTGTTCCAATTCTGATATGGTCTATTTTCCTGGTCCAGGTTGAAATTTTTTTGCGGGTAGCGTTGAATTTATTTTAAAACTGCTATTCTTATTCAATCAGGGATCCTAGAGTACTGATGTCCTTATTCTCATGGCAGTTTCAGGCAATTGTTTCTTATATCTAACGCGAATTTTCTGAAACTCTTATTTCTACTCTGATAGGGATTTTCAAAAGGATCGTAGACGTTATTTCGGAGCTGTTGTTATCCTCCTCACGTGAATTTGATTTTTTTAATTAAAAATACTTAAATGTGCTTACTTTTTTTTCTTTCACTTTAAATGTGTTTTGAACATGAAAAACGTCTAGTTAAAACTCAAAAACAAAACAAATACTTGAAAGCCCCCCCCTTCCCCCCCACCGCTCAGCCATGACATCTTGAGACTGCAGTTTCGTCCTTATTCTGGACTCCTCAAGCAGGAATAGCCAATCGCCGAGCTGGAGGCAAAGATCCTCTTATTGTAGCTAAGATTGCCAACGGATGCAAAGAGTATTATGCAAAGAGCTGTAACTCTTTGTGTAAAACGAATACCTCTCTTAAAAACTTTAGTACTGATGTACTAAATTTTATGTAATAATTAAAAAGTAATAAATTAATGTAAATTAATGTAACCATTAATAAACTAATGTAGCAATTAATAAATTAATGTAGCAATTAATAAATTAATGTAGCAATTAATAAACTAATGTAGCAATTAATAAATTAATGTAGCAATTAATAAATTGATGTAATAATTAATAAATTAATGTAATAATTAATTAATGAATTACAGTGAACTCTCACTTATACACCGCCTCATTTATGCGCCTTTTTCACTTATACGACGATTTTAAATGGTCCCAGCACACTCCGTAGCAAAATAATGATAGTATCATTCGTTTATGCGTCGCTCGAAAGATACATATTTCACTTATGCGTCGAATTTCCTTTAAAATGTAAAACATTTAATTTATTTTATTTAAAAAATAAGCATGTTTCTTCACTTTCTTCTTTAATCTTTCGCCTGTTTGCTCACAGAAGGTATTTTTTCCTCATGAACTAGAGTTTGGAGATAGACAATTATGTACTATGGATCGTTTTAAAGGTAACAGTTTGTAATTAGGTATGCTACAATTTTTGTTTTCTCCTTATTATTGCAGTTACGTTACAGTAATTGCAAAACCGTAGTAGTATGTCCCTTGTCTATAGAAACATTCTTATTCATTCTTTCATTAGAACCTATGTTGCGGTTTAGCCCTTTAAATAGGCTTGTTCACTTATACGTCTCTCTCACTTATGCGCCGTTTTATGCTGGTCCTTTGGGCCGACGCATAAGTGAGAGTTTACTGTATTACATTAGCAGGAGCTAATGTAATAATTCATTAGTGCATTAGCTCCTGTTGTTAAAGTTTTTATTTAAAGTTAATATCTTAGTTCAGTTTTGTTAATAACTAATTCTGTGAAACATTATCTAAGAATTAGATTTTTACCTTCATTAAAATATTCAAAGTAAATCGATTATTTGACAATGCATTAAAAATCAATTGGTCTCATAAGAAGAAATAAACTCTTCAAAATAATAATTTTACTTTCCTAACGTATTGTATTTTATTTTACAATTGAATTATTTATTAATGATTCTTTGCCGACGGAAAACTCTTTTAAATTGTATGAAATATTTACATAAACGATTAATTGATAAGTTCATAAAAGGTACGATGAGTCATCTTTCTATTGAAAAGCAAACATTTTAAACTTAAATGAAGCGTATGGTGACATTTTTGTTAATATTACATTACGTCAGCACTTCATTTGCATAGTTAGAAAGTGTAATCTTTTCACACAACACTAGTTCTTTAAAAGTTTGAACGAGAGATTTGCTTTTTAAATGGTTAAATTCATTAGTGTCATGAAGAACCTATTTTCAAGGATTATTTTCATGAAGTACAAATCAGCCAAACAGCGGAAAAAAGTTTCTTAAATTGAGACGTGAAATAAGATTTAGACTCCTCGAGGAGTGTATGCTAAGAAATGTACGCAAAAAATGAAGTCTTTCTACGCAAAATATTTCTGAATGACGTAGCAAAAGCTAAAGCAGAAAATGTGAATTTAAATCTATTGTTTAGTGCTTATTTGAATAAGATTGACAAATTAAATTGCAGAAAATGAATGTTGTTATTACAGTGTACTTGAGCTAATTTTATAGCAATTTTACTGTAATAAACTGTAAAATTGCTAAATGTACAATAGTAGACTGCAAAATTGCTAGTTTTGCAGTAATTAACTGAAAAGTGACTAGTTTTAGTTTATTACTGTGCATTTTGCGGTTTTAAACTGAAACCTCTGCTTTCATTATTATACTGTAAGACACCGGTTAATTTTTTGTAGTGCACGGAGTATTTAATGAAACTATTTTAATGTTGAAACAAATGCCCCCACAGCTCGATCATAGCATCCTAAGACTGCAGCTTCGTCTTTATTACGGATTTCTCAGTTAGGAATAGACAATGATCGAGCCGGAGGCAAAAATCCTCAGCTAAGACAACCAACAAACTGGTAGATAAAGTGAGTTTATCTTGCCAATTAACTCATTGCATATTTTAATGCTGATTACTTATATAGATACTATTAATAATAAACACAGTGCATTATTTTACCTCAAAAAAAAAAAAAAGAAACATGTGAGACAAGCGCAAGAAAGTTCCATGATTCGCGTTCCACCTTTTTTCATAAAACTATTTCTGAAACAAATTAATATCAGATTTCAATTTTCATCCAAATTAAATTTCATTACTGCATATTTACAAAAAAGGGAATAATTTTATCTTCCTCTTATACGTAATAGAGTATTTAGGTTCTAATCATTAAAATATTAACTTTTTTTCTCAAATGTGTAAATTTGAGAAATTCGTGAAAGTATTCTTATGATCTTTTGAAATATTTCTGAAGAGTTAATTTGCTGCTGACGTGGGTGTTTCCGAAAAGGAAGAAGAAAAAGAAAACAGAACTCTTATATCATTCTATACTAGAACTGCATATTTATAAAATAATGTTACGAAAAATTGATGAAAGGGAGATAAAAAAATGCATTAATGACTGCTTGGAATGTTTCGCTTTAACTAAGCAACAGAAAATGACATATTTTACTAGTAGTTAATTTACTTTATTTAAGTCGATTACTTTTTTTTGTTAGGAATACTATAGCATAAAGTTTTTATTATTTTTTGAACTATGCCTCCTTTGTTTGCTATTGGACAATAATGTGACATAGTTCTGATAAACACATTCTATTTATTTACAACAGGGAACACTTTCAAACGGGGTTGTTTCCTTCAGTTAAAACAAGCAAAAAAAAGAAACAGGGGGTCAGAGCAGACCCGTCATTTCAAGTTTTCTCAGGGGGATCAAAGGGTGCAAACACAAAACAATTTCATCGAAAAACAACAAAAGCCACGCCCACTAAAATGTAAAAACATTTATTTCTCAAGGCCGGGGGGGGGTAATTGCCCCTCCCCCTAAATGACGGGCCTGGATCAGAAAATATTTTCATTTTCCCAACAGTTTATTTTACTTAACTACTCATAAAACGCAGCTAGATATCGTATGATGTCACAAGAAGAGAAACTTTGGAGTAAAGTCAGCCCGACGCATCAGCCATTTTGTATCTTTAGTAACCCCAACAAAGCAAAAGTGAAAATTTCGACTCCAGTGACATCAGACAGCATAAATGAAGCAGCGACAGTACGCTTTAGAAGATTTTCATTTTTTTAAGGAAAGAAAATGAGTCAAAATTAAGAAAAGCAGTAATTCTCCCCGTGTTTTTGACCGCGCTCTTTCAGACACAAATATTTTTAAAAAATGAAACTCGTCTATTATATTCAAGTAGAGTAACTTACGTATTAATGCATCATCGAAGGACACGCAGGAAAAAGAAGTCAACACAGTAAAATAAGAGTAGAAGTAGAAAGTAGAAAAATAAATATTGAAAAATTAAAAATTGGAAAGTAGGGTATTGAGATAGGAAATTTGTGAGTCTGTCGGTCTGTCTGTCCCCCCCTAATAACTTTTGAATGAGCATTCAGATTTGAACAAACTTTTTTTTGTTGGAAAGATCTCGCGAGTACAGCTCATTCCCATATTTGATTTTTCGATTTGAACAAATTTTGGTTCAACTTTGAACCACTCAAATAACCTGCCCCGCGATACTAACTTTTTAATGAACAGTTCGATTTGAACAAAATTTTTTTTGTTGGAAAGATTTTATCAAGAGTACTTCATTCCCGTATGTACATTTCCGATTTGAACAATTTTTCGTTCAACATTGAACCGTTCAAACAAACTGTCATCTCTAATAACTTTTGAGTGAACAGTCCGATTTAAACGAACTTTTTTTTTGTTCGAAGGATCTTGGCAAGGATACTTCATTACCGTATTTCAATTTTCAATTTGAACATTTTCTCGTTCAACATTGAACCGTTCAAGCAACCTTTCCCCACCTAATAATTTTTAAGTGAACCGTCCGAATTTAATAAACTTTTTTTTTGTTCGAAAGATCTCGGAGAGGCTCATTCCCGTATTTCGTTTTTTGATTAGAACCATTTTTTGTTCAATGTTGAACTGTTCAGAAAAAAAACTTAACATTAGTGCCGGCGGGGAAATTTAAACTGAATGTTGATCCTGAACTTAAAGGCGGATTTCCTTCAAACTAACTTTGTATGAAAATGGCTTTGATAAATAATGTATATAAAGTATTTTTCTGAATAATCTTCTGTGAGGACTCTAACTCCGACTCCGTAAACATGGCGGAAATGCAGGCTCATAAAAAAATGACTGACTGTGCAGACGATTTTTTGTTTATTTATTTATTTGTTTTATTTTATTTATTTATTTATTTTATTTATTTATTTATTTATTTATTTTTTTGCAGACGATTTTTTTTGTAAAAAAAATTTCATTCACGAGAGCATTTTATTCTTTATTTATATTTAGCAACTGGCAACGGATTAAAAATGAAATTCGAGATATTTTATCAACGGACGAGTTGTTTTTTTCTTTTCTTTCTTTCTTTGATAAAATGTGTTTTGATGTTCTTTGTACTTTTACTTACTATTTTTTTGAAAACCACTGCGGAATTTTTCTACGGAAGAACTACAACAGTTATATTCTTTAAAGGTGCGACAAAACTTTATTTATTCGTTTATTTACTTTTTACGTGTCTATTTCATTTCATGAGGGGGGTACATTTTGCTTTTAGAAATCAGCTTTAAGTGTTAAAAAGGTATGTTTGACATAATTTTCAGTCTCAGATAATTAAGAGAATATTGATCAGATGCTAGAATGCCGATGTCGATGTACGGGAAAGTAGGCTCGTTTAGTTCTTGATAGAACTTGTTTTCCTTGAATTTTTTTATACGTAAAGGGATTTGGTCTCGTCATAGTTTAAAATTATCAATACAACCCCTACTAGGTACAGTTGAAAAATAAGGTTATTTTTCAAGAAATTTGATTTTCATATCTTTAAGCTCTTTAGCTGCAAATACAGCTCGAACGAAATTTCTGGCATCTTAACTTGTTGAATAAATTAAATAATACTTTACACGTACTTGTGAAATGAGCTTCACTCTAAATTTAATAAAGAATTTTTTTCATGGATTATTTCTAAGTTTTCGTCTTCAGTTTGCATGAGACGGTTTAACGACAAAGCGAAAAGATTTTACCTGCGAGTGAAGATTAAACGAGTCTTCATTTTTCAAACAAATCATAAAACTTAAACGTATAACTCACATTTAAGCTCCGAAAAGCGAGGAGGAGTTTAAATAAATTTATAACTCTTATGCAAATTTAATTGAATAAAATCGGGCACAAAATATCTATGTTTGAAATATTTCGAACCAGCGTTGCATTTTACCTCAAATTTGATCAAACATTGCAGAAAGAGATGTCTGAATTTTTTTTTTTTAATCTCAAATTTTTGGAAGTTTTTGCATCAATCAGAGGGAGTTTTTTTTTTTTTTTTTGCTTTTTGTTAACTTAATGCACAGAACTGAATTTAAAAAGTGGTTCGAAATGTTTCAGATTAATTTCAATCAATTAAATGAAACGTGTGTCAGCTAATTTATTTTCATCTTCAAATAATATATTACAAAATGTCATTTGCTTGGAGCCGGACGTTTGAACGATTTTCCTATGATCTGATGCACTGTAAAAAATGAATGTTGTTTTTACAGTATAATACAGCTAATTTTATAGTAATAAACTGCAAAATTGCTAATTTTACAGTGATAAACTGTAAAATTGCTAAGTTAACAGTTTATTACCGTGCATTTTGCAGTTTTAAACTAGAACCTCTGCTGCCAGTATTATACTCTTGTTTTTACATTATAATATAGCTAAATTTTACAGCATTAAACTGTAAAATTACTAACTTTACAGTAAGAAACAGTAAAATTGCTAGTTTTACAGTTTACTGCTGTGCAGTTTACGGTTTTAATTGGAACCTCGGCAGCCAGTGTTATAGTAAAAACAGCAGCTCATTTTTTTCTGTGCACAGATGGTAATTAAGGCCCCTATATATACTATACCCTATATATCTATATAGCGGCTCTAATGGTAATGATTGCGTCCAACCTCTTTTCTAAAATTCATTCATTTAATATATATATATATATATATATATATATATATGTATACGTATATGGGTGATTCTACAAAAACGGGAATATTTCTAACATGTACATTTCAAAAACTTAAGTTAAAATTAAAAATCTCAAAAAAATCAGCAAAGTACTTTATAAGTTGCATAATTAAAAGAATATCAGCAGAGCTTAAATGCTTGTATTTTATTGTATTTTTGGATTTTTATTTTTTTGAAGGCATATGTGAATGATAAAAAGGGCATGTGGATGACACAATGGGTATGTGAATAACACAATAAGTATGTGAATAACCCAATGACAATAGGTATATTAATGAAATTTTTTAACCTGTAAACTGTTAGACATAATTTTTAAACATTGTACTGTCATAGTTGAGCTTTTGATTCATCCACGTGTCTCATATCGGGGCATGTGAATGACATTAGAAAAATGGCATGTGAATGACATTAGAAAAATGGCATGTGAATGACAAAACACAAGTAATATATTCTCAAAAATTCATATCTGAATAGTTTTCTGCTTAACTTCGAATGAGAACATACAAATGTAAAATTTAGGACTATTCATCATCAAAATAATTTTACATGTAGATTTTACTTGCATTCTGTAGGCCATGTTAATGACAAAGATGAAAAGCACTTGCCGGAAAGTTGAGTTTAGCTTGATTTTTATCAAAAAGTAATTGCAGATGAGCAAAATTAATCCTCAGCCAGGAATAACAAATATCCATGCTTTATTTTAAGATGCGTTGCCAGATTTTGAAATGAAACATTTCAGAGAAAAATATCTATACTTTTCAAACATGTGGATGACTGATAATCTCTGGGACAAAGTTTAGGTTAATTTTTAGAGATATTATTTTCACATTATTTTGCTTTTTTTGTGATTTACATCTTGCACACATTCACATTTATAAATAAAATACTCTTGAGAAAAAAAATCACTTTTATTTTTAAATCTATATTCCATTGATTGTGAAAATTGCACCTATGGTACAGGGCATGTGAATGACATTTCAATGTAATATTTTATTTTTAACTGAATAATAATTAAGTATTGACTTTGTTGATAATCAGAATTATAGAACAAAAAACGCATAAAAATATTCCCAAAACAGTTTTTTATTAAATTAAAAACAAAAAGAGCAATCAGTATGGAACACAAATTTGCACATATTTGTAGAATCACCCATATGTACTTATGTATGTATTTATTTCGAGGACGTTTTCTCCCCCAATGGTGAGCAGGTATACTTAGTTCGCTCGCAAGTTATTCGAACGCATTCGTTTAGTACCCCTATCATTTTCAGACGAAACTCGAAGCCTTCCAACTTTACAGAAAAGACCTTTCGTGTGTCTGAAGTACATGTCGCTATAATTTTTCTTTCGGAGGAGACCCACGATTGATGAAGAGGGTGGAAATTCGAGGCTAAAAATCAATTTTCCCCAGGACCCTTTTTTCCGTTAAGGTGGCTGAAAGAAAAGAACAGAATGGAGTTCTTTAACGCCTCGGAGGATTCATTACACCGCATTCACATACCTTTTGCGAGTAGTACCGTCCTCTGCACTTACGTAATTACATTAGTTTTCAAATTAAATTGAGATGGCTTTTTGGGTAAGTTCTGATTAAGTTGGAAGATGGGAAAAAATGCACAGGGATTTCTAGCAGATTTTAGTTTTTACTGAGGTAGTTAGTTCTTATTAATTATTTTAAGAGAAACCGTGGTATAATGATAATTATTTTATTTTTGTAAATAATTTTTGCTATATTTATTTTGAGTTTTATATACCAATTTAAAAATTAAATAATGTCATAAAATGAGGGAAATAGAAAAAATCTTTCGTTATTTTATACTTCAAAATATACTAAACTTTAATAATGCGGTTAAATTTTGAATTCGCAGTTTGTAAATTTAGCAGCGTTGAAAGATATTGATTTTTCTGCAGATTTAAATTGCGAAATATGTTTAGAAATTAAATATACGTATGCAGATAAAGCAATTAAAATTTTTGAGAAGAATAATTCAAATATTTATTTCTGACAATTACGATGAATTTTAAAACAATTCTGAAATTAAATTCCGTTCGTTAGAAATCATTTTTCAAATAAAAAGTTTGAACGCTGCCGATAATTCTTATTACAAAAGCTTTTTTTTTTTAGATAATAAGGTTGAACTTGTTGATCAGGTGTGCATTCTGTTAATTATGAATTAAAAACTTGTAAAACTGCAATATTAAACAAATTAACTACATTTTTGGATTAGACACTCTTTCAATTCTCCTAAAATTGAGCAATTGTTAAAATATAAAATCAAAGGGGAAAATGTATATTTCTCAAATGTCATTTCAAATGGATTTTTTATTTGATTTAACAGTGCATAAAATATGTTTCTTGCAAATTACTAGTTCAAAGAGTAATTATCTTGTGAATTAAGGCATTTCTCTATGCCTTAACCTTCTTTACCTCTTCTTCTTGTACCTCTTCAAAATACAACGAAATCAATTACAAGTTCTAAGATTTAATTAATAGAAAAATAATTAAAAAAAACGGCCCTGATTGCCGATCTCATATTAAAACGAACTTCACTGGTCAGCAGGGGTGCCCATTAGGGTGGGGCGAAAAATAAAAAGTTTTTCAGATCAACTTCTAATAGTTGCCAAAAGTTGTCTTTGGTGATAGTTAGCTTTTGTGCAAAATTTGAGAAAAATTGGTTAATATCTTCAGGGGGCGCTGCGATCGCAAATTTTTATCATAGCTTTTATCGGGATTTTATGGTTAAAATATGAAAAACAATGCCGTTTATTAATCTCATTGCATTTTTTTTACTCCTAAGATATATTCAAGCATTCAAAGCATACGAAATAACTCACAAAAAAATAATTTATACCATATATTTATATTTCAAGCATTTAAAAAGAAACAAAAACGTGAAAAAAAGTGATTTTTTTAAAATATAAATATATCATATAAAATAATGTTTGTGAGTCATTTCATATGCTTTTAATGCATGAAAACATCTTTTGAGTAAAAAAACGCAAGGAGA
This sequence comes from Uloborus plumipes, assembly GCA_038373865.1. NCBI lineage: Eukaryota > Metazoa > Arthropoda > Arachnida > Araneae > Uloboridae > Uloborus > Uloborus plumipes. Next base: position 34,148 of record JAXGGA010004992.1, on the reverse strand, counting down.
CTAGCTAAAGGCATTCTTGTTGATATTTTAACCATAAAATCCATACTAAAGCTATGGTAAAACTTTGCGATCGCAGCGCCCCCTGAAGATATTAACCGATTTTTCTCAAATTTTGCACAAAAGCTAACTATCACCAAAGACAACTTTTGGCAACTATTAGAAGTTGATCTGAAAAACTTTTAACCCCCCCAAGGTCAATGGCGCAAATCCCCCCCCCAAATTTTCACCCCCCTGTGTTTTTTATAATTTATTTTTACCCCACTTTTTTATTTTATTTATGTTTTTTTTTATTATTTATTTTTTTAATAAATTATTTATTTGTGTTTTAAATATTTCTTTATTTTTTTATTCTAACTATTATTTTTTATATATTATTTTTTTTTAAATTAACTATGCGCAGAATAGAATCACTTTTTTTTTCTCTTCCAGAGATTCCAAGCACACACACACACAAAATAAATAAAGAAAGAAAGAAATAGTAATAATAAAGAAATAAAAGAAATAATTTAAAATTAAAAAAAATAATTAATGAATAATTTTTATTTAAAAAAAATCAGTAAATAATTTATATTAAAAATAAATTAATGGATATTTTAAATAAATAAATAAATTTAGTTCTGAAAAATCCCCCCCCCAAAAAAAAAAAAATTTGATAGCGCAACTTGCGCCATAATCCCCCCCTGTGGGCACCCCTGACTGGTCAGAGTAATTAGAATTTGAATATGTATTTGCTTCTCTTCAAGAGGACACGGTAAGCATGGGGAAAAAAAGAAAAAAAAGAAAAAGTTTTAAAAAAATGTTCTAATTGGAGTTCTATATAACATAAAAGTTCCAAACACACTCTATCAGGAGCAGAAAAAAAACTTTCTTTCTTTTGGTGCTATTGCTTTCAATTTTCAAATGTGTTATCACTTCAAAAATCTCGAAACACGTTTTAAAGGTTTTTAATTTATATTTTCGTTAATTAATGTCATCCAATAATGTAGACGCAACCCAGCTAAGAACACTCTCGATTAACTTCCCTCACAAACCTTTTTGTTTCCTTTTTTTAAAAATTGGTCCATCCTTTTAGGCACTTAAGTTCCACAGACAGATACACAAATACACAAACACGTCACACAACTCATAGGTCACTTCCTCGCTGCGTCGTGGGTTAAAAACCTAAGAAACACAGTCATCCCAGATTAGATTTGCTAAATAATGCCATATTTCGGATATTGATTTTAATCTAGCTCAATATTGGCGTTCAAGTTTTTTTTCTTTTGACAATCAAACGAGAAATAATTATTTGCCAAAACGAAGAGACAAAAACAGTTTATAACACCTTAAAAACGTTTAGATAGCGTAACGCTATAAACATCAAATAAAAGAACAGCTCTAAGAGAAATGTCCATTTTCGGAGAGAAATCTCCCCGCAGGCTAAAAATAGATATCCAGTGTCGGATGAAATATTAATAGTAGAAAAATGCCACAAAACGTTCCTTAGATCGCAGCTATTTGAAAGGAATGTGATAGGAAGTAATCGCTATACTTGTTGTTATATAAAGGGAGAAAAACTTAGAGTTGGAAAAAAGGCATGAATACATATATGTTCGTCGGATAATTGTTGCAAAGAAGGAATTGCAATGTTTAATAAATTGTTGTGTATTGAAACTATTTGTGTCACATAATCAACAATAATTTTTAACTTGCAGTACATCAGCTGAATTTGTGGGGAAACTAAGGCATAAAAAAAGTTAATAAACATGAAGTAATATCATATGTGAATCTTATCTAAAACCAAAGTTTCTTAACCAGTGTACTAGCTTCTTAATCAGTACATCTTAACGTGGTGAAAGTAGCTTCAAGGCTCTTCCTCTATTATTTTTTGTGCTTTGCAACGACTTACGCAATTACCTCCTGTGTGCTATTGGAGATCAAAGAAAAGCAGCCTACAGAGGCTTAGGAGAAGTGCTTCGGAAAGGTTATAATGTGCTTAGATACGACTCACGTTGAATCGTGACATTGCTGCTCTCTCTTGCTTGTGTGCTGATTTTACAATGGCTCCCGGTTTGTTTGACTCTATTAGCCTCTGTAAGATGTTCTCTGAATACAGCTCGGTTACTGCCTGTTCCGGACTAATGAGTTCTAATCAGAACGAAGCCGCTGTCTCTGGATGGCTAAACCAAGCAGGCGGTGTTATTGCATGTGGTTTCAATGTTCTGAGTTTTGTTTCAATACAAGAAAGTAAGGAGAAATACAGTCGACGCTCATTATAACGACCACACGTTATAAAGACCATCCTAATATAACGACCGGTGAGAAAACCCCCAACTGTATCCCAATATACTCTATGTTCTACCTCTTATAGTGACCAATCGTTATAAAGACCGTTTTCTGTAGGACGGAGACGGTCGTTATATCGAGCGTCGACTGTATTGAATAATTAACGTTACTTGACCTAGTATTAAGATTTCGTTTCTACCAACTATTTGAAGAACACTGTACATTCTTAAACAACAACACTGCCTATTATTCGCTCTTTTAATGTTTCGTTGATTTTTTTTCAATATTACCCTTTGTTCCCCCTTCCTTTCCTGTAAAATTTTGAACTTATACTTATGTACGAAAATTCGAAATACAGTAAAGTCCCGATTATTCGAGGAAATAGGGTGGCATGGCAACCACAAGTAAGCGAACAGCCGAATCATTCGAAAAATAGGAAGAGAACAATACTGGTGTACGCACCCAAGTAGCACACTTCGTCTTTTAAAGGTTGTAAAAAAATTATTAACTTTGTAACAACCGCTTAAAAACGTTTATAAAACGTTTAAAGGTTATTTGTGCTACCTGGGCAGTAGCTAAAAAAAGTCGCTAACACAACACATACATTTAAATTATAGCTAAAAATGATAACACTGAAAGTAAAAATCATCTTTGACAGCTAAAAACGTCCAATCACGCTCCCTCATTTTTCTGCATTTAGTAAATGATCCCCCTAAAAAAAAAAGAGAAAACAGAAGTGTGAATGACTTGCGGATAATCGGGAGTTTACTGTAATGTTATTCAGTTATTCAAGAAATAGGTTGAAATATTAATATAGACAGGAGCGCAGCTCGTGACAAAATTGTTCTTTAAGCAGGAAGAGTCACCCTGCCTTATGTTGCGAGCCCCTTTTACTAGGATGTCAAAGCCTCATGACTCTTTTTAAAGGAAGTCTGAATGACAATGAGATAAATTATACATTTCAAAACATTAAAATACATTTTTCTATCCAAAAATTGTCAATGGGGGAGTTTCCGAAATTTCAAAAGTATTTTTTTCTGAAAGAACATGCTTCAAAACATAGGAATTGATATTTTTTTTTATTTTTTGACAGTTATATTTTTTTTATGAATTATTTTAACCGGTGCGCAGATGCTATTCCGAAAAAAAAAAAAACATCTGCGCATGACGTCAGTGGTGCACGTAAGCGCGAAATCTAATTGGTTGTAGTGAGATGACGAAGGTCGTGACGTCCCCGATTCCTGCGATTGGACAACTCAAGTCAAGCAAAATGGTGTTATTATTGGAAGGAGAGCTGGTAGGTGCACCACTGATGTCACAAAAACCACGCCCCGTTTTCAAGGTAGGGTATTTAAAAAAATTAATAAAAAATAAACTGTTGGGAAAATTAAAGTATTTTCCGGTCCCATGTTATTTTTTATATCATTCTATCAATTTCAGTAACAAAAAGTAGTACTTATGACTAAAGGAAACTCCCCCATTTAAAACTGTAAAACAAACAGAAATAAAGGGCAAAGTTAGCAATTTTACAGTTTATTATCCTACAATTAGCTGTATTATACTGTAAAAACAACAGTATAATACTGGCAGAAGAGGTTCTAGTTTAAAACTGTAAATTGCCCGGTAATAAACTATTAAATTAGCAATTTTACAGTCTAGTACTGTAAAAATAGTAGTTTTGCAGTTTCTTAGAAATTTTAACTGTTTATTACTACAAAATTAGCTGTATTATACTGTAAAAACAACATTCATCTTTTGCAGCGTGGCTTTAGGTCAGATCTTCGTAAATGGTTATACCAACGTGTGCGGCGCATGTGTCTCCCGAGCCTTCTGTGTATATTGCGGAGAAACTGTAAGATTTATGAGAGTAGCGCCCTGGGAACAGAATGTGTACCCCCTTTTCTGCTGCTAAAAATAAAAGTGGAAAGTAGATTTTATTTTATCCTTTCAAAATAAATAAAGAGGCATCCCACCATATCTAGAGAATGTAAACTTTTCACCGTTGGAAAATGCGCAACGAACAGTAAAATTATATCTCTTTGGTAAAATTAAAAAAAAAAAAATCTTCCTCTTGAAAATTAGTGCTGATAAAGTCATTTTCACACATTTTTTTTAAACAAAAAATATTTTTGAGTAAGTGTAAAAAGTATGATACGTTTGGAGAAAAAAAAACTATCAACTGGTCTTTTTCTACTAACAGAGAGAAGCAAAAAAAAAAAAAAAAGATTAATGATAATGATAAGGTTAAATAATAAGGATGGTGGTATTTAATACTACCAATTTTACAATCACTGTTTTTTCTCTCTTGTACAATTCTGAGTTTAGAAATAGCAAGTAATTTATTTCTGAGCGAAGATCTATTTACATTTTCCTAATTTTCCCAAAATAACTACAATATTTTATCAAATTTCTTAGAACCAATTTTCATATTATTATCAATAAAAAAACATCAACACATTGTTAATTATGTTAATTGGACATGAAAATGCAAAAAAGGGGAGGGGGAAGTCTGCGGCGAGTACTCCAATTTAAGAGTAATTTCAATTTGAAATTTTTAATAATTAGCAGATTTTAATTTAAAACTTTTATTCTTTATGAAAATTAGAGATTATCTAAAAGCATTGTGCTAAGGAGAAAACTAGCGCTACATAAAAAATGTTGCAACATTGTCTATGAGCATATTTATTCAAAGCAGAAGAATTAATTGATTAAAGACTTTATATCAACTGCTAGGATTAATTCTACTGTTAATAAAATTATTCACTAGTTTCTTAGTGAAGGTATACATTAAAGAACAATATTTAAAATAGATTTTTCGGTAGATTAATCGGCCCGATTTCGCCGATTATTAATAATCGGCAAAGTGGCGGATTAATCGGCGGTGCTAAAAACCGGTGCATCCTTAATTCTAATATCAAAATAGCAGAATGCTTAGCTTATGTTCAAAGTTAAATTTATGCTTTAAAAAGGGGGAAAAGAAATATTTCGTCACACTGGCTGTTTTATTCATGCCCCCAGTCTATTCCAAGATTAAGAATGTGCAATATTCAGCTATCTGGTGTCCGTCAAAAATTCAATAGAAAAATTGTTTTAACCCTTCACTGCACAATTTTTATATTTTCATGAAAAAAATCATATGTTGCCTTTTAAATAGCCCTGAGTTCACGAAAAGTGAAGAAAAAAATTAATCTTAAAAATGTGTGCCAAAAATAGTATTTTAACTATTTGTTCCACGTATGGCACAAAGCATTTAGCATAAGCTTATACCGATAAGTGTAATTATCTACAATGTGTTTTGTGCCATAAGTGGAACCAACAACTTTTACCACTAAGTACAGCATTTATATCTAAACATTTTCAGAACAAAGGAAATAATTATTAAGCACACTTCTTACTGTAATGCAGCCATTCTATTTTTCAAAAGCAAGAACTGTAATACCTAGACTAGTTTCACTAACTAGCGCATAAAAATCACACTGAACTCTTATAGAAATATTCCAAAAGGGACACAAAGCTCAGTTTAACTGCATTTCAAACTCATAGGAATATATGAGGGTTTAATTGGTTTGTGCCAGATCAGGTACACCATGCAGTGAAGGGTTAAAAGTTATATAAAGAAGGGTTCGAAGTAAACGAACAAGAAAAAAAGAACTCCGAAATTGTTTTGTAAACTCTTTTCGGAATTAAAGCAGTGAGTAACCGCCCCTAAGCCAGGGCTGAGGCAGAAACACGCAACACACCACCAGATCGTTCATTCCATCCATGGACTGCAGTTTCGTGCTTATTATGCACTCATCAGCACGGAATAGGAATGAAACGAGCTGGAGGCAAAAGCTTTCATCGAACTCCTCATAATTTACTTCATTTAAAGTGTATGTAGGGTCATATTCCATCTCAAGTGTCCCAAATTTCGAGAAAATCCCCACTCAAGCCTCTCCGATTTCGATAAAAAAATTTTTTGGATATACATATATGACGTGCATGAAGCCATACCAAATTATAGCTCCATAAGCTTTATGGTTCAGTCAATAAAAGTTATTTTGCAAAGGCCTCTTTTTCGTGTCTTGAAAAAATGACCAAATTGTCAAGTTTGTGCTTTTATTGCTCGCTACCTAAGACGATTATATGGCTCAAATTTGGTGATTCTGATCACTGTTTCGGGTAGAATAGCCTACTTGTGAAACAAAAGCTCAATGCACTGTAGATTGTTTGCAATTTGCTGCCAAAGTTGGTAAAAAATCGTATTTTGACAAATATTGACCGTAGGTTATTAGCTTGTATCTGTTGAGAGAATGACTTTCTGAAGATAATTCTTCTCTCGTTTGTAGATTGTTAGTATGTCCAAAAGGTGTGGATGGAATAAACAAGCTGGCGTTGTATTTCATCTTCTAAGAATTGTTTAAATAAAAAGATGGCGAAGCAGAAAGAGAAAGAAAGAAAAATAAAGAGAAAGATTAAGAATTTTAAAACTACCATTAGTTTCATGAAAAATGATCAAATAAGCTTCGTGGTGCTAAAATAGAATTGACGTTAAAAACCAACGTAACTTGTGCTTTATTTACGTTGGTTTTAAACTTCAATAGAACCATTAGTTTTGTTTCAAGCAAAAGTGTTCACAATATTCCCGTACTTACATTGAGGAAAATCTGTTTAGTACATGAGTAATCACCTTTCATCAAAAGCACACGTTTTTTCAAATTCATTTTCCAGGTATTCAAAGAAGCGGGTAAAAGCAATAAAGTTAAAAATGAGCAGTATTGAGGAATCTGATATCCGACGCTAATTAAAAAAATGTTTTAAAAATCCTCAAGAGAACAATTGAAAAGAAAAAAATAGAATAATTAAATTGTAGTTTTAAAAAACTAAAAAATACGACTTTAGAGTTGATCAAACTATTTTCAAAACTATTGAATATTCGCTTAATTTACATGCACTTATAGTACATCGACATGTAATATAGTTTAGCCTTTAGTATTAATAATAGTATTAAATATTTTACTTTTATATTTGCGAAGAACGTGAATTTTATCTTTTATTCAGAGTTACATGCAAACAACTGAAACACCTGAACACATCAATGTGTAATAATATAGTTTAGCCTTTAGTATTACTAATAGTTTTTCTATATTACTTTTATGTTTGTGAAGAACGTGATTTTTTTCTTTTATTCAGAGTTACATACATACATACACACACACAAACAAACGAACAAACCCACCATGTTAAACTAATAAAAGCGCATTAAAAAAAGAAAATAATTTCGAAATTAGTTTCAAAATTTTTAAAGAAGACCTTTAAAAAAAATATAATCAGAAAGTAAAAGAAAAAAGAGTAAGGATTTAAAGGCAGCAATCAATTTTGTTTCAAGCTATGCAAAATTGCTTATAATATCCCAGTGCTTACACTAAACTTGTCTTTAATGTCTGAATAACAACTTTACGTCTTATTAAAAGCGCACACTTTCAAAATCCTTTTCCAGATACTCTAAAAAGCGCGTGAAAAATAATAAGATTAAAAACTCTCGATGATATCCGATACGAATTCAATTCTGAAGTTGTTTAAAAAATTCCTCTGCCGGCGCTAAAATGCAGCGACAGAGGAGCTCTCGGTAAATAAACGCCGCGAAGAAAATATTTGATTCTGTCGGGCTCATTTTATGCATCTGATGAAATATATTTTTTCCGTAAACAGTTTCGGGAATGATTTTTGTTTACTATTTTTTGGGATAAAAGTAGAAACAAGTCAACGACAAACCTGAGTTTCATTTTAAATTCTGCTTCGCTTTATTTTCTCTCTTTAGTGAGAAACATATTTTTGAATATATTTTCTACCGTAATATATTAAGAGAATATTCATTATTATATACGATGTTGAAGCATAAACTTTTATTCATTGAGCGTTGATTAGAAAGTATATACTTCTTGCGCATTGAATGCAGTAAAGTATTCAAATTAATTTTCGAATACATGATAAGGGTGAGATTCGCGCTCTTTTCACGCTGCTAAATAATTGTGAAGAAATTTGTTTTATAGAATACTGTTTTAATAGGTCGATGTGGAATAAGATTCTACATACAATGAAGCACAGAAATAAGGAATATTTTATTACCAACTTTGCACTTTAATCGCATGGAAAAAATATAATTACTGTCCGCTTGCTTCAAAAGGCGTTTAAAGGTCTTGAAATCATTTTAAGACACCTTTCCTACTGATCAATAGCTAAAGAGTACATGGAGGGCAATGTTAGAAAGAATACTGAACAAAAAAAATCCAGTCGTGTCTTTTAGTAAAGTGGATTAGGCTGAGAATTTTGAAAAAAATACAAGGTACGGTAATTAAAGTGGTAATACAATTATAAAATAACAGTTCAGTGCCAACACCTGAAAAAGAAAATACTGCTTTTCTTTAGTTATGATTTTTTTTAATGTGTGCTATCACAGTTTTGCAGTGTACTAAAGCTTTTCTACTAACCTGCAATCTGCTGGAGGATGATTAGGACGACCGTAATGGCACTCATTAAAGTCACTCACTTAATTTTAAAGATGATCACAGATACAAGAGAAAATGATTCAGCTATTAAATCTTTTACTGTTCAGTGAGATTTTTTTATTACCTCGAAGTTACGTTTATGGCCGCCAGCGCAAGTTTTATTTTTTATTGTCGCTCCTCGTACCCAAGATAATAACTTGACTAAATTGTGGATAGATGAAAAGTATTACTACAAAGAGAGAACTACAAGGAAAAATTTGAAGACAGTTTATAACGAATACTATAAGGGTTAAATAAATACTTCTTGCTTGATGAAGTTCCTAACCTTCGAAGATTGCTGCGCAATCCTATTTTGTTCACGAAGATTTGAAGCCTGTCAGGAATAATCAGACTAAAATGCGAGTCACGATTATAGAAAAATAAAAATCCTGCTCCCATTCTGGTATTTAAGACTTTTGGTTTAGAGCGTATTGTAATTAGAAAAAATATTAAAATCCCACTCCATTGCGAAGACAAAAAAGCTTCTATATGAGTACGTACAGCAAAATTATTTTCTAAAAATGCTATAAAGAGAACCTCTACCACAAATTCCAAAACGTGTACTTTACTTTGAAGTTATGGTAGCTCTGAGGCCATAAGCATAACAAAACGGCCGTTTTTTAGTTTTACATCTCGTTCTCAAATTTGTTCAGTAAATTTATATAATACTTAATCCGCTAATAGAAGTAGACATTCATTACCAAGCTTTTCTCTAAAGAGTATGAGCAGACCATAAATAAATGTCCTTAAATGCCCCCTGTTGCTTTGACTATTGGCAAATCTTTCTGAGAATATGCTAGGACTTATACACAGTACGGGGGGGGGGGCGTTGCTTTGTTGCTCTAAAAATAATGCCATGTCAATGTATTTCAAACTTTGTGCTACAACCCCAAAGAGAATTCCCCCGGATATTCTTTTTCCAACTACAGCACTGCTTAAAACTCAAAAATTCTTATAAATATCCGTAGTACTTTTTAAAGATTTGGTATGCAGATACATTAAACTAGAACCAAAACCAAGAATGCACGAGCATATAAATTAAAATATAACCCTTTTAAACCTGGGGAAAATTTATTCAGCAACATAAACATGACGATTTACCATTCGCTTCAAAACTTGACTAAGAGATAAAGAGTTTAGTACGAGTGACTTTTATCCATTCATTTCTGCTCTGGAGCGTCAAAGCGGACCATGCATAAATTCCGCTCATTCAGCGAAGGAAGCGCGTTGGCGACCCTTTCTGAGAAACAGTTTCTCCCTCGCCAAGCGCGTCCCCAGTTTCCAGAGATGCAACACCGGACCGTGCGGCAACCTGCCTTCGATTCGAACACTCGCTGCTCCCCAGTCCGCTGGCCAGGAGTCGGGATGCGCGCCGCACCATCTGTGGCTCTTCGATTAGCATAATTCACGGGACTCCGAAACCAAGTCTCAGGAATCCTCCGCTAAGTGCTCCAAATCACAACTCTTGCCGCTCGAGTATGGATTAAGAAGGGAATCCCTGAGAATATTTTCGATTTCTTCCATTTTTTCTGCAGATCTTAAAGAAAGGTAAGAAATATTTCAAAGGATTTTTGAATTTTAATTATTTTAATTATTTGTTGAATAATGGTTCATTAATTAGCTTGCAAATTAAAAAAAATTAAAGAGTTAAGTTGCAAAAATGTTTTACTTTTTTTCAAATTAACTGATAAACACAAATGGATATAATTTTTTAATGCAAAAGAGTCAAGAAGAAAGGGACAATTTATATTTAGGAAAAGTTTCTAAAAAAGGTTCACAAATTTCAATGTAAAAAAATTAACTGATGAAGAACTTTGTTTTCATTAAATTCTATCACCCTTTGTACAATTTTGTTATAACTCGAAAGTTTGCTCGCCTGTTTCATCATTTGGCTCATATATAAAAGGTGCTTTTAATGATTATGTATAACTTATTGGCCATTAGTAGTAAATTATTCAATGATGCATCACCTTACGTTCTGTAGCATTTTGCGAAATTATTGAATATTAGTAGAATTTCCTACCTTTTTTTTCTTTCTTTTCCCCGGCTATATATGACTTATAAATCGTTAAAGCATTATTAAGTCAAGCTTTTAATCTCTAGTATAATAGTCTCTGTAATGTTTATAATTTGAGCTGTATTCGTCCTTTCTTTAAAAATACTTTTCCCAAAGGAGAAGTTCTAGGAGAAAATAAAACATCGTAAATGACAGAATAAGTGAGATCATATGCTCAAAAGAAGACATCAAGTAAAAATATGCAAAAATAAATTGCATATAAATCACGACCATAATGGTTTCCATAAAAGCAACCCCAGGCAAGCCCGGAACAATATTAGCATAACTTTTCAATAAGCTCTTTTTTCGTTAAAATTTTCCTCCTTTAGATTTTTTTTCATATTTTTAAGTAAATAATGTTCCATATTATCTTGCACTAAGCTTCTTCATTTTTTCCTTTTTTTACGTCATTAACATGAAAAAAACATTTTTCATTGTTTCGCACTTTCTTCACATAGTATTTTCCAATCAGGTTTTGATTGAGAAGAACACTTTTAAAATGCAAGTTTGCAAAGCATTCTCTTGAAGTATTAAACAATATTGTGCTACTCTAGTTACATTCGCAAATGTACGAACTTTGGAAATTTTCAATCTAGAAAAAATAAATAATCTTTTTAAAGGTCATTTCATCAGCTATCTTCGGGATTTTAAGTTTATATGAAAATGGATTAAAACATCATTTTATTTTTAACGCAATCAGAAACAAAAGTAAAAAAGATGTACATTTATTACGTTGGTCGCATATTTAAAATATTGTATTCTCGCTTTTATGTTATACAAAAGCTTGCGTTACGAAAAGAAAAGCATTTTTAATAGATCTATTTCAAACAAATCTAAAAAGGTTCTTCTGCCTCTATATAGAAGTTTGGTAAGACCTCATTTGGAGTATGCTGTTCAGTTTTGGTCTCCTTATCTGAAGAAAGATATTAATGTATTAGAAAGGGTACAAAGAAGGACTAGAAGGTTAGTAAACGGATTTTCTAATCTAGACTATGATTCTAGACTTAGAATGCTTAATATGTATACTCTTGAGCAAAGAAGAACCAGAGGGGACCTGATTCAGTTATTTAAATTTATTAAAATGAATGATGTTGCAGGGTTGGATTTTTGCACGGAAAGCAGGACAAGGGGTCATTGTTTTAAGCTGTTTAAACCTCAGGCTAACTTGGAAATTCGAAAAAATTACTACTTTAGCAGGGTAGTGGGAACTTGGAACAGTTTACCGGAAGAGGCGGTAAGGAGCAATGGAGTAGATAGCTTTAAGTGGGCAATTGATCTTCATTGGGGTCTTTAATTTGACTAGGACCAGCCCAGTTGGGCCCAGAGCCTGCTGCTGGTCGTCGCATTTGTATTTGTATTTGTAATATTTTGTATCAAAAATGTATTTCGAAAGTGATTGGTTTTATACATATAAAAAGAATAGGTTTTGATAAGTTGAAGTAGTCATAGAGACATGTGATGAATATATCTCTAATTTCTGTTTTATTTCTGAATTTTAATTTTTGTCTCTCTTTATATTTTCACGCGCCACATTTGAGTAGGAGAATTGACTGGGGGGGGGGGCATTTTTTCACTGGTTGATTTATTTAATAATTTGTCGTGAACTGTGAGCGCTGTTATGTTTTTTACTTGGGCTGTGAATTGAAGAAGTGAACTAATTTTTAGCCAACTAAAAACGAACACAGTTTTTATTTTAAGGCCATAAAATAATGTCATTGCTAGGTCTGTCAATGCCCAGCAGCACAGATATAATTGCAGCACGATTTCCTAAATATTGTAGTCATTTTTCAGTTTATTAAACGTTTTATCATCATAATATCCTATTATCTAAAATAGATAACCAGATCTTGCGAAAAGAGCTGGAAGTGATGAATTTTAATGCATGGATTAGTGCGCACTAAATTCTTGATCATAAATAAAAACATGTTAGTTCAGAATCTGCAATTTCAAAATGCATTTAAGCAGCCAGATGTTTTGTATTCTGTAAAATTCTTTTCGAAAGAATAAAGAAAATATAAATCAGCAAGTACCAAGCAATCTCTTTAATTTCTTTTAAAAAACTTTTTTTTTCTTAACTGCAACTAATCGCTTTTTAAAGCTCGAAAAGTTTTCTTCGGTTTTTAGTGGCATTGAAACTTTCACGAAAGAAATTACTACTTTTTCTTTTTTCTCAAACAGCCATTGTTTTCACAAATTAAGTATTTATACTTTAAGCTTGATCAAATAAAGCATTTAAAAACTTTTGAGGCTGAAATAGGATGCTCTTTAATACTATTCCCCAGCTGCTAGGAAGGTAGTCTCATTGTTTTCAGTCAACATTTGAAGATATAGAACCATTATGCATGTAGAAAAGAGACAGTTTAACTTTTTTTACTATCCTTTTTATTTTTCGAAATAAACATCAACTCCAAAAATCAAATATTTTTGTAGCCATTTTTGCAAAAGAAAATTGATAGTCTGAAATGAATAGTTTTTATTGCATTCAAAACGACTTTTTATTGGACTGCAAATATTTACCTTTGTGCCGACTGAACATTTCATACATTTTAACTAAAACAAACAAACAAAAGCAAAGAAATGAGTCCAATTGTAATTTTTTGCTTCTTTTACGGAAGTAAAGAACCCTTTCTTCGGTGTGGGAGAAGGGTACTGAAAAAATATCGCTATCTGTAGACAGAAACGTATTCAAATAATCTACAAAGAGCGATAAAGAGAACAGAGAAAAGAAACACGAAGACGATAAAAAAAAAAAAAAACTAGTTTGTTTTCTGCTATGTTCTCTATGTTTTGGAGAATTGCTTTCTAACAGATTTTTCTATCGGTTTTGGAGACATTTTTACTGGTTTTTCTCACCAGTCTATTCAAGATATGTTGAATGTATTTGTGTCCAATGGTTTAAGTTCTTTCCTCTTTTCTAGATTTATGTTTTTTCCCTGAAAAGTATATTTTTCGTAACTCTGAAACATTTGTAAGCAATGCTATTTTCAAGATTATGCTTCATTTACTTGAAAAATTTGTGAATTAAGCGTATCAATCATTTTGTTTAACCTTCCTTTCCAATTGACACTCTACGTACGCCATCACTAAGTGCGCTAATTCAAAAAGTAGTACAAAGTAGTGGACAAGATACAGCAATTTCTCTATCCACTCTTTTTCATAGGATGCGTGAGAAAAAGCGATAAAGGAAGGAAAAACGGTTAATGACTTCAAAGTGGGGACAAAAAGAGCGCAATGCTTTGTGAATTAAGTCCCGCAATGCATGCAGTTTTTATCACGCTTTAATTTGTATGAGAGCTCGCGGTAGCTGAGTCATTGCACCTCTTTTAGAATATATGTTGATTTTTGTGTAACAGATGGAATTCAATCATAAAGGCAGTTGGCTGCCTCACTCATTTTTGCAATAATTGACCTCTGTATACAGGGTGTCCACTCCAATCGTGGACCAATAGCTAATTTCTAAACCGTTAGAGATAAGCATATAGTTTATTTAGAAAAAAAATCTCCAAATTACGAAAGGAATTTTGGGTCTATTCAATGTTTTTCAAAAAATCAAATTTTGAAAGAGTTACGAAATTTAAATTTTTATACAGCCCCCCAATCCTATCAATCATATTTAGTAAAACATTCCTGACACTGTAACGTTTAAAACTAAAAAAAAATCACTCTTCTACCACAAAAATTGAACGAGTTATGACGTTTTGAAAAATCAAGATTTTGAAGGATTTCGCATACGGTCCTTTTAGTGATCTCTCGATGACGTCATGAAATAATGCAAAATCTTGATTTTTCAAAACGTCATAACTCGGTCAATTTTTGTGGTAGAAGAGTGATTTTTTTTTAGTTTTAAACGTTACAGTGTCAGGAATGTTTTACTAAATATGATTGATAGGACTGGGGGGCTGTATAAAAATTTAAATTTCGTAACTCTTTCAAAATTTGATTTTTTGAAAAACATTGAATAGACCCAAAATTCCTTTCGTAATTTGGAGATTTTTTCCTAAATGAACTATATGCTTATCTCTAACGGTTTAGAAATTAGCTATTGGTCCACGATTGGAGTGGACACCCTGTATAATAAGAAACTTAACTATTGCTTAAGAAATTGCAAATGACAAAAATCGAAGTCGTACATAGATCAATTAAGTGTCAAATTTATTAAAACAAATGAGTAATTTTACGTTGCGCTTCTCGGTCATTTTTGGAATTGAAAGCCAAATTTTTGAGACTTACAGCATTTTTTCTGATCCATCTCTGTAATTTTATGTTGGTATATAAGAATTATTATAAGTTCAAATGACATATTATTTCGTAAAAGTTAAAAAAGTTGTCTTTAATTCTATAATTTTCACACAAGAAGAGAAATTTTAAAGTGGTGAGCACAGAAAAACGATTTTTCAAAGACCGATACATGCAGCATTTTGTTTAAGCTATTGAAATACAAAGGTACCTCAGCCGTATAATAATCAACACGGAAAGTATTGGATACGGAGAGGATACATAGATGCTCATGTGTAGATAATTTGAACAGTTTTAAGTAACACTGTTACAAACAACAGTTACAAACAAAACACTGTTACAACACGTTTTTGGGCCTAACTTCTGAGAGATAATTGTTTTTTTTTTTTTTATATGTTTGTAATAAAAATAAAAAGTAGTTTTTCTTTTCTTTTCCTTTTTTACATCAAAGTTAGACTTTAGAAACTAGGGAATGGGCTCATTTTTATAAAAAAAAATTAAAATTCGATTTTTTTTGGATGAACATTAGATTCTTCTTAACTAAAAAATAATCTTAAAAAATGCGCACAAATGTAAAATAATAAAAATGAACTCGAGTAGAGAAATTGTGGTTCTAAGTTATCCTGCATGGCTTAAATACATTGAAGTGCAGAGCAGATAAATTTCGTATTTCATGTTTGAAGGGTTAAATGTGTTTAAATACTTTCCTGTTAAAGGAAAAAAAAACAATTTTGACTTATTTTGAACAACATTACTTTGTATCCGAATAATAATAATAATAATAATGAAAGATCCAGTCTAGTAATAACAGTAAAAAAAAGTTATCCAACAGAATTTCAGTTTTGACCTCCTATCCGATAATAAATATTCTTGGTAAATACGTTATGCAGAAGACATTTCATTTATCTCCGCAACTCAATTAGCTTGGTAATTGAATGAGGCGAAGTAAATTTCCATTCCCCAGAACAGACTCATTTTTCTATCTTTCATTTAAGAGCTCGGCTATCTAACGGCTACGTTGAGTACCCACTATTATGTAATTCATATTTGATGTTTTTTTTAATGACGCAATTTCAA
Source organism: Uloborus plumipes (assembly GCA_038373865.1). Classification (NCBI taxonomy): domain Eukaryota; kingdom Metazoa; phylum Arthropoda; class Arachnida; order Araneae; family Uloboridae; genus Uloborus; species Uloborus plumipes. The sequence continues at coordinate 17,987 of JAXGGA010004992.1, read as the reverse complement.
AATATGGTTTTTTCTTTTAGATGAAAATATATGGTACTAGCTCACCACAATGACCGGATATTAAAAGTTTATAATGCCGAAACTACTACACACATCAAAATTGTTAATGCACGATATTATTCCATTATTGCCTGATATTTTTTTCCAACGATATGTTGTATACTGGTTACAAAAAGATATTTTGTATACTGATGTTTAATGGACAGGAAAAATAATTTAAAAAATATCATGTAAAAAATAATTTTTTTATTAAGAAAAGAAAAATCGTCTTTAGAAAGGGACGCTAGGCACCAGAGGTTACATATTTTTTTTACTAATTTTTTTCTGTGTACGATATAATATTTAAAAAGACATTTTATAAGAAGAAATAAAAGCAGTAATTAACATGAACTGGGAAGCTGGGAATAATTTAAAAAACTTAGCTTTTTTTTCTCTAAATTGTGAACGATGTAGTTTTTGATAAAGATCATATTGAAACGGCTACATAACACACTTTACAGGGGTTATGTGCTGCAATCTGTTAATAACGAATTGAAACAATACCAAGGTACTAATTGAACACTATTATTTGGTTTAAAAGGTCATTTTTGGAAAATTCACACACACTTTTTGGACCGTCCCTAAAAAGAGACGTTAGGCATTAATGGGTTAAAATATGGCAAGTTTTTTTTTTTTTTTTTTTTTCAATTACAAATGTTATATACGTGCGTGAGGCGTTTGTTACACGACAAACAACCAATATGCAATCTAGTTCGTTACGCATGTTTTGTATCATCACATTGTCAATAGTTCGTAACGGTGGCCTGATGTGTCTGTCAGTGTTTGCTTACGTAGCCCAAATGCACCTGCCAATGGTTCGTAATGCTTTCCAAATGCATTTGCCAGTGTAAATAATTCTGCTAAAATGCATTTGTCAGCGTATTATAGCTTCTAAATTGCATTTGTCAGCTTATTAGTGCTTCTGAAATGCATTTGTCAGCGTATTAATGCTTCGAAAGTGCATTTGTCAGCTTATTAGTGCTTCTGAAATGCATTTGTCAGCGTATTAATGCTTTCCAAATGCATTTGTCAGTGTAAATGCTTCTAAAATGCATTTGTCAGCGTATTAATGCTTCTAAAGTGCATTTGTCAGCTTATTAGTGCTTCTGAAATGCATTTGTCAGCTTGTTAGTACTTCTGAAATACATTTGTCAGTGAGGTAATGCTTCTGAAATGCATTTTTCAGTGCGGTAATGCTGTTCAAATGTATCCGTCAGTATTTGATAAAGGTGTCTAGATGCGTCTGTCAGTGGTTCTTAATGGATCCCAAATGCATCCCTCAGTGTATGGTACATTTCGCTCAAATGCGTCTGTAAATAGTTCTTAACTCTCCTAACTAAACTACTTTTCTATGTACAATGCAATTTTTCACGCTCTCTCTCTTTTTCTCGTGGAAAATAAAATCTAAATTATTCAAACACAACTCTTTATCATTTATAACATATAACCTTGGCTAAAATGTGTTGTTTACGAAATGTTGTAAGCTGGTGTTTCTAAACAACGATTTTTATTGCTGCTAAACGCTCAAAAGCCTAATGTTGAGCTGCAAGTGTTTGTGAAAGCCGAAAAATTACATGCCTTTTGTGCCAGAAAGTTAAAACTGGAGCTGTAAAAAGTCAATGCCGGTTCAACTGGCCGGTCATTTATCCCTTTCCATTGGTTGTTGAGACTCTTCATTGATTATCCCGGGTAGGGTTCTGTGTTTTTTTCCCCCTCTTATTGACAGTTGTTGCCAATCAGCTCTAATCCTTATTTTGGCATAGACCTACTTTTAGTATACTGCGCCCTATCTTGGTTTCCTATTCATTTACAACTTAGTACACGTTCTTTGAGTAACTCCCTTAAACACATGAAGCTCTGCAATTGTTGTTACTGAAAACACGTATTCTTTTGAGAAAGAGAACCGGCAGTTTTCCCTCTTTGAATGTTATCTATACTTAAATGCCTTCACCATAAGATTTTTAATTATCTAAATATTTATTTAAAGCGTTTCAGAGTAAAGATTATTAATTTGTTTAAATCAATTACATATGAATGGTTTTGACACTTTTTCTTCATTCCGTGCACCCGCACTTTCACAGTTTCGAGACAATGTGTTGCTTAAATGCACTTATTAAACTAGATGCTGCTTATAATCCGATTCTTCATACTAATTTCGAAATTAATGATATCAAACTGAACGATAATAAACTAAATAAGACGTATATCAATAGTATCTAATATCTCAAGTTTCAAACATTATAATTTATCCATAAATGTGTCGGAGTTTTGCGTAAAGCGGCCAGAACCTTTAATTAACCATGACATTTTATCATCTTAATTGTAAATTCACTTCCTTCAGTCTTTGATTCTTTAGAAATCCAGACGTTTGGGCAAACTGAACTTGATAAAGAATTCTAGATGCGACAGAAGTTCATCCTTTGAATGTTAAAAGTGAATGTGACTTAGCAATTAAATATGAAAAGCAGTTATCTTTTCCTTATCTTCACTCACACACAGCGAATTAAATACTTCAGATGGGATTTGGATTTTTCGCCACGCAAATGAGATTAGCGTTTGTGATAACCATCAATTATTGGGATTCCTGACAAAGAATGAAACAGTTATCATGAATTTTTGAAAATGGTTCCTTCCAATTAGTTTTCTAGTTTTATGTCACGTACAAGTTAATGATTAGAAATATATACATTCATTTTTGTAACCTAAATTAAAATGTGAAAATGTGTTTACGTTATCGAAGTAAAAACATTTATGTAACTCAGTTTCATTTAAGATTATAATATGTTAGGACTACATACTAAGGAACTATGAGAATACTGTAATATGATAGAAGTTTAAATAGGTAGGGTAAGTGCTCCAGTAGTCGGCCACACTGACATAAAACTCCACATAAATAGTACATTTTAAATTCAAAATCAGATATGACGCATTCACACATTCACGTGCATCAACCAGTGGCAGTTAAGTTTTGGGTCCTTTTTTTGAATTCGTATTGAGTCATTTCATTTTCAATGGTGTGGCCGTCATCTAAGATTACGATTCTGCTTATTTTTCAGCTAAAATGATTCTGTGGCCGACTACTGGAGCATTTACTAGTGTTGACAACAGCTTGGATTTTAACATATATATTTTTTTAAATTTCTTAAACAAGTAGGTGATTCACTATCAGAAAGGTTCATTCTAAAGTTTTACCTTGTTTTTGTTGCTGTATTGATAGGTGAAAGTTCTAGGTTCCCCAGATCAACAAAAGATCTCTTAAATGGCCGACTACTGGAGCACTTACCTTAGTAATCGGAAATGTATTGAGATTTTTTTTAACGCAAAAACCATTTTCTCTCCTTCCGCCGTTATCGAGGTATAAAGAATCAAAATCTGTGGAAAATTTAAGGAAAGTGTCAAACTTGAAGACTTGGCCAAACGCTCGGTACAAACGCTGATGAGTTGTTGCGTGAAACAATGGCATACCGATAAATCGCCATACGCAACTCTTTTCAACGGTTTTATATTTATCTCGAACTTACTACGCTGCAAAACATAAACTGTTGATTGTAACGTACAATACTGAAACCAGAGGTTCCAGTTTAAAACTGTAAAATTCACAGTAATACACTGTAAAAGTAGCAAATTTTGCGGTTTACTTCTGTAAAACGACACTGCAAAAAAAACTTTTGTTTTTACAGTATAATACTGGCAGCAGAGGTTCCTCTTTCCCTTTAAGCGCCATGGGTTCTACTTAGTACCCCTTATTGTTTTTTTTCTGCCTCTAAGTAATTAATATTAATGTTTTGAAATTAACTTGAGTTCAATAATTAAGTTCCTAGTTTCATTGGTACTTTTCTCCAAAATTCTGGACGGTAAATTCCCCCAGTAAAATATCTAAAAGCGGAATTTTACGTCGCGGCCGCTCAAAGGGTTAAAACTGTAAAATACACAGTAATAAACTGTAAAATTAGCAATGTTACAGTTTATTACTGTGAAGCAGCAATTTTGCAGTTTGTTACTGTAAAATCCGCAATTTTACAGTTTATTACTGTAAAATTATCAATTTTTACAGTTTATAACTATACTAATATGTGTATTATACTGTAAAAACAACATCTATTTTTACAGTGTAGCAATTTTACAGTTTATTGGTGCAAATTTACTGTAAAATTAGCTGTATTAGCTGTTAATGTACTGTAGAAACATTTTTTTCCTCCAGTGTAGAACTTTTTTTTTGACCAAACCAAGTACAGGAGCTCTGTATTCTTTAGAATCGATTTTCTTACGTTATTAGTATAACATTAGTCAGCACTTTGAAAGCAATAGCAAGGGGAAAAGTGGTGCTTAATTTAAATTCTCTTGTCCTAAGAAACACTCAAATTTTACAATACCGGAAGACTTTATTTATGTTAACCCATTAATGCCTAGCGGTCCCTTTTTAGGGACGGTCCAAAAAGGGGTCTGAATTTCCCCAAAATGAACATTTAAACCAAATAATAGCGTTCAATGAGTACCTTGGTATTGTTTCAATTCGTTATCAACAGATTGCAGCATATAACCATTGTAGAGTGTGTTCTGTAGCCAGTTTTAATATGATCTTTATCAAAAATGATATCGTTCACAATCTCAAGAAAAAAAACTGAGTTTTGGAAGTTAGTCCCCGCTTCCCAGTTTATGTTCGTTGCTGATTTTATTTCTTCTTATAAAATGTCTTTTTAAATATTGTATCGTACGCAGAAAAAAATTATAGTGAAAGAAGTATGTACCCTCTGTGGTCTATCGTAACTTTTAAGGGACGATTTTTCTTTCCTTAATAAAAAAAATATTTCAAACATAATATTTTTTTAATTATTTTTCTTGTCCATTAAACACTTTGTAACCAGTATACAAAATATCTTTGGAAAAAAAAAAGTCAGGCATTAATGGGTTAAAGTACATACCGCAAAAATATTATACGTAGCTTCTCGTATAGGCAGTTCGGTTACAAATGCTCGTTATTTTAATTTTACGATAAATTTTCAGCATCTTTTCAGTTTTGTGGCAGAAAAAGAACACCTATTTTTCGCTCAGTAGAAACATCTGAAATGCTGAAAAAAGGGAGACACGAAGAACAAGTGGGGCGCAAATGAAAGAAATAACACTAGTAATGATTATAAAGTTTACAAATACCTTTGTGCTATTGATGTAGAGAGAATAACAACGTTAATTAGGCACAAATAAGCAGGGATACTGCAGACACGTGTTTCGGCGTTATGAGGAGCGCCTTTTTCAATGCAGAAAAATTGTGAGCTTATGGATGCACAGACATCCGACAAAAGCAACGGAAAGAGAAGCGAAGAGCTTAAAAAGCAAACATAGCGGATTACTCGAACATTATTTAAAAAAAAATAAGCCAAAAAAGATTTATTTTCCCATTGGATCTTTGTTGGCTTAAAAAAATTTTTTATTGGTGTTCGGGTAATCCGCTATGTTTGCTTTTTAAGCTGTTCGCTTCTCTTTCCATTGCTTTTGTCGGATGTCTGTGCATTCATAAGCTCAAAATTTTTTGCATGGAAAAGGCGTTCCTTGTAACGCCGAAACACGTGTCTGCAGTATCCATGCTTATTTGTGCCTAATTAACGTAGTTATTTTCTCTACAGTAATGATTATGCTTAATAGTGGCATTCCTCGTAGCTATTCTCCCTATCAGAGAGAGGCATTTGGTAATAGAAAGAAACTCTCAGTGCATGTAAGCATTTTTCTTAGGAAGAAAAAAAAATGTATTCATCAGTTTGGGAATTGATATACTGGTGGGTGGCTCTGGAGTGCAATACCAATAGAACTTAGCTGCTTTATTTCTAAATATTCGCTGAAAAAAGACAAAAAAAAAAAAAAAAAAAACTGAGCTCTCTTAAGCTACCAAGCAAATTAAACTTCTTTGAACGCACGCAATGTAAATTTTATTTTGCCCTGATGTTACGTCTCGCTGTCCAATGGCTGCTGCCAGACTCTCTCGTATTGTTGAAACAGCTTTTTCCATTTCTACCCATAGTATTTCATTTTGCACTTTTATGTTCGGTAATGCAGTATTTTTATTACTTTCATTATTTATTTTTATTATTATATTTTTCTATTTGGCTTCATATTTTACATTTTAATTAATAAATTCAATTATTTGGAGAATTTTAATGAGCGTTTCTTTTGTTTTGTTTAAAATTAAATATTAAAATCTAAACTTGAGTAATATTAAACCTGGCAATGTTTAACATCGAAAAAAGTTATCTTTGTCTAGTTCGGTGAAAAAAAACTTGAAAGTACGCTTAGTTCTCCACGTTATTATAATTACCCATTAAAACTCATAAGTAAAATATAGAGTGGAAATGTTACACTAAATAGATTTTTACTAAAGAATATATGTATCCTACTTTCTTCCTCAATCAGCAATTTTGGAATTACGGTTTCAAATTCATTTTAAAAAGCACAGGATCAAAATATCCTCCCAATTAAAATTTTGCAATTCTTTCCGTTCAAAATAATTTAGCTGAAAAGCAACAAAGCTGGTTGAGTTTTAAGGGAATGAAGTTACTTAGTTTAAATGTGTATTTCCCCGTAGGAACTCGTTAATTAATTCTCGATATTTCCTTTTGAAAGTAAATACCCGAAACATTTCATTAGGACTATGTTGTAATTTAGTACTACATAATGAGCTCTTTTTTTAAATTCTGCTCAAAACTTTGAATAATAATTTGAAACTCTGTTTAAGAGAAAATATTAGTACGTTTATCATTAAAATTGAACTGCAACATCGCAACTTGTATTTTAAACACCAAATAAAATCTGTCATGTAGTCTAGACTGATTTCTTTTGTCGAAAAAGGCCTTTTGCTGCATGTCTAGAAAATTAGAGCAAAAAATTACTCAGACGAACATTGTCATGTAGATTTTGCCATCAAAACAAAGAAAATTATGTGTTTATGACTCGATTACTCCCCCTCCCCTCCCCAAATAAATTGGATAATGACTCAATGTTTATTTTATTTTGCATTTATATTACATATTCACTAAGTAAAATCTAATAGAACTTTTATTCAAATTGCAGTTGATTTTCGCATGAGTAATCTGGGACAAAAAGATTAATCTTACTGCACTGATAGAATTTTGATGATCCTTGTGAAAGAGTGAGAACTCTATATTCAGAGTCGCAGTAATAATACTTAAAAAGACAATTTAACAAATGATCTCGATAATAAAATTCTATGGCATGCTATGAATTCAGCAAAGGTAATGAGTTAAAAAATATATTTAAAATAATATTGAACTCGGAATGTAATTCATATTTAGAACAAATGCGTTGTTCCTTATACAGCGAGATCAAAATGTTGTGGAAATGTGGGAACTAACGAGCGCATCATTATTTCAAAGCTTCTAAAACGGCAGATAAGCACCAAAATAAAATGTGGACAAATCCTTGGAGATTTGTTGGTGCTCCAAGCTAAACAAAATCCTGTTCAAAAATAAAAAGTGCAGTTGAGCATTTTTCAATCTATTTATTCCATAAATGTGCCGCAAATTTAGGAACTACAATCTTATGGGTCATTTTCAAAATTTGCTTACATTTGCTGTCCGGAGGTTAAAAAGACGATTTTGAAGCATAACTTATATTTTAAATTCAATGCGAATAATTATTTTCTGCAAGAAATATCCCCAAAAAAATTCTATCACTCAACAAATTATTGAAATTTATTTATTTATTTTTATATAAGTCTTTAAAAATGAGAATTAAGGCAAAAACGCTTGTCCATTTCCAATTTTCGCAAGTTCAACTATTTTTTTCCTATACTTAATGGTCAAAAAAAGTAAATGCGACATATTATTTTTAAATATTGACTATTAGTATATGGTATTCATGATAAATATTGACAATAGTAATTTTATTTCAATAAGAAATGTATGAATATATTTTGTCCGGAAGTTCTTGTCAAGTCCATTACCCTAAGATTATTTTAGCTAAAAAAGGTATTTATTGAAGTCAAAAGATAGTAACACGTATTCAGTTAACTTAACAAATTAGTGACGTAACTATTTTGTACCATTTTGTTTCCCTGAGTCGAGAAGTATTGCTGTGGCGTTTCGCACAATTTTTTTTCCAGGTGCGTATTTTTATTCTTTGTCAAGCCCGTTACCAAAGATTTTAGTATTAATTTTTACTTTTTCTAAACTTTTACCCCTAAATATTGTTCATTATACAACTCTAAGAAAATGCATATTGTAGTTCAATTTTTAAATTCGACAACCTAGCCATAATTTGACATTTTGGTTGAAATGTCAAGTCCGTTACTGGTCAAATCCATTACCAAATGTCAAATTCGTTACCATAGAGTTTTTGATCAATATTTCAATCATCACAAACATCGTTTTAAGCTTCAGGGAACAAATAAATTCAAATGAAGTTGGTTCTAGGCTCTATGATATAGTTTAAAAGTGAGATTTCATATTGATTTTGTATGGTAATGGACGACAATTCTCCTTGCAACTTACAGTTTTACAACAGCATTTGAATACTTAATTATTCATCAAAGTGTACAACCAGTTACTTTTTTACACACCTACAATATGTGACTAAACATCTGTTAGTATTTCTAAAAAAAATAGCAAGTTAAAAAAATTACTTAAAAATTTTGAAATGTAAGCATATGGTGAAAATGACCCTTATATCTTCCGTTTTTCTCCATAACTGTTTGAGAAAGAAAATTAACATTGAGCTCAAGGTTGTAGCAAAATTGAACTTGGAATTTAGTCTCATGGTCCTAACATGAAAGATATGATGAAGAACATTATGAGTCATCATTCATTTCTCGTAAATAGGCACAATTTTGCATCGATTGATACATCAAAGCTATGTTCGGAAACATGCATATTTGTTTAGCCTTATGTCAATATAACGTTGTCGTCATTACCATTCAGAATAAATAGTTGATTTAGAATTTTCAAAGTAGAAAATATTTGTTATATAGCGAAAAATATATATATATATTTTTTAATTGAAGGGGCAAGTGAATAAAGGTGATATGTGACAATTTTTTTTAATTTCTGGAAAAAGCTTTCAAAAATAAATTATTTCCTTATCACCTTCATCCATGGTAAAAAGTAAGTTTTTCCAAAATTGTCGCATATAACCTTTATCCACTTGCCACTTCAATTGTAATGTTTTCTCTAGAGCATTACGAGTTTATATTTATAGTGAAATAATTTAACTGCAAAATAGTTTTTATTTTGGATTTAAGAATAGAAATTACATTTAAGCTAAATTTCAAAATATTACCATCAAACGTATCACTTGCGAATCTGTTCAACGTCATGAAAAAAAAAATCTGGTATGGACCCCACACTACTTCCCTTTTACGTGTAAATTTCTTAGTAGTTGCCTCAAGTGTTAAACAAGTAGTTCTGTCAAGAACTAAACGAGCCTACTTTCCCGTACATCGACATCGGCATTCTCGCATCTGATCATTATTCTCTTGATTATCTGACACTGAAAATTATGTCAAACATACCTTTTTAGCACATAGAGCTGATTTCGAAAAGCAAAATATACCACTCTCATCAGATGAAATAGACACGTAAAAAGTAATTAACGAATAAATAAAGCTTTGTCGCACCTTTTAAAGAGTGCAACTGTTACAGTTCCTCCGTAGAAAAAATCCTCCATTGTTTTCAAAATAATAATAATAATAATAATAATAAAATAAATAAATAAATAAATAAAAGTACAAAGAGCATCAAAACGTATTTTATCAAAGAAAGAAAAAAAAGAAAAAAAAAACTCGTCCGTTAATAAAATGTCTCGAATTTCACTTTTAATCGGTTGCCAGTTGTTAAATATAAATAAAGAATAAAATGTTCTCGTGAATGAAAAATTTTTGTTACAAAAAAAATCGTCTGCCAAAAAAAAAAAATAATAATAATAAATAAAATAAAACAAATGAATAAATAAACAAAAAATCGTCTGCACAGTCAGTCATTTTTTTTTCTGAGCCTGCATTTCCGCCACGTTTGCGGAGTCGGAGTCGGAATCAAAGTCCTCACAGAAGATTACTCAGAAAAGTACTTTACAAACACTATTTATCAAAACCATTTTCTTACAAAGTTAGTTTGAAGGAAATCCGACTTTAAGTTCAGAATCAACATTCAACTTAAATTCCCCGTAGACGCTAATGTTAATTTTTTTTCTGAACGGTTCAATATTGAACGAAAAATGGTTCAAATCAAAAAGCGAAATATGGAAATGTATGGGAAAGCCTCTCCGAGATCTTTCAAACAAAAAAAAGTTTATTCCATTCAGACGGTTCACTCAAAAGTTATTAGGTGGGGAAAGGTTGCTTGAACGGTTCAATGTTGAACGAAAAAATGCTCAAATAGAAAATTTAAATACGGTAATGAAGTATCCTTCCCGAGATCCTTCGAACAAAAAAAAGTTTGTTAAAATCGGACTGTTCATTCAAAAGTTATTAGGGGTGACAGCTTGTTTGAACGGTTCAATGTTGAACGAAAAATTGTTCAAATCGAAAATGTAGATACGGGAATGAAGTATCCTTGAAAAGATCTTTCGAACAAAAAAAAGTTTGTTCAAATCGGACTGTTCACTCAAAAGTTAGCATCGCGGGACCGGTTGTTTGAACGGTTCAAAGTTGAACCAAAAATTGTTCAAATCGAAAAATCAAATATGGGAATGAGCTGTACTCGCCGAGATCTTTCCAACAAAAAAAAGTTTGTCCAAATCGGAATGTTCATTCAAAAGTTATTAGGGGGGGACAGACAGACCGACCGACCGACCGACGCACAAATTCCCCATCTCAATACCCTACTTTCAAATTTTTAATTTTTCAATATGCAATTTACCTTTTTATTTTTTTAACTTGGCGATATTTTTTGGACTTGGCGATATTTTTTTTACTTGGCGATATTTTTTGGACTTGGCGATATTTTTTAGATGCATTAAGCTACTTTTAATACTTTTTTCGTCTTTCTTTTGTTTTTAACGGGAAAGTAGGCTAAAAACGTGCTTGGAGTAAGAAGGTAACATTGCAAAAAATATTTTACAATGGTTAATTTTCTAAATATTGCTGATTTTAATATCATTCAGTGATTTTTTCGCAAAATATCGCCAATAGCGCCAAGTTGAACCCAAATTCAAAAAATAATGTATTCGTCAAATTTGTGGCCAACTTGGCGATATGGTGCCAAGTTGGCGTCAAACACTTGACGACTAAAAGCTTGGCGACGTATCGCCAAGTGGTCGCGCCAATTTATATCACTTGAGTCTGCATTGAAATTAACACGATTTACTTCAAAAAGGGGGAAAACACCCCCTTGGGAACATTCAAATGCAACCACAAGGGGAGGTGCACAACTAGACCATCCTCAGAGCCTACATACCAAGCTAAAAGCTTCTACGGCGTATAGTTTTTGAGTTATGCGACCCACATACATACGCACATACGTACATACAGACGTCACGAGAAAACTCGTCGTAATTAACTCGGGGGTGGTTGAAAACAATTTTTCGGCTGCTTATATGTTGGTAGGTACATATGCACCTGCTGACAGGTCAAAAAAACTACTGAACATTCATTTGGGGGTGAGCAAAATTAAAATTTAGACACAAATTTGAGTGATTTTTTTTTCGCGATCACAATACTTCCTTTACTACGTAAAAGGAAGTAAAAATCAAGAATGTGCAACTGATAAGTAAGATCCTTGCAAATTTATTTTTAGAAGTCATGTTCTTTTTGTTCAAATCAAACAAAAAGCATGCGAATGCAAATCAATGTCCATTCAACGTTTCGTTTAATTGTAATTTATTCAAATGATTTCTTCAAAATAATTAGATTAAGTACATTTTTCTGAAGGATTCCCGGGGAAATAATCCATTACTTTTAATTGTTGCACTCGACTTTCTTTCATGTTATCAGTATTTAATGATCGAAGCAGTTTGCCTAATTAGCTAATTTGTCAATTTTTCTATGAAAAAAAACATTTTAATTCTGATCCTTTTCGTTTTTACATTTACCTTTTCTTTGTTTTGGGCATATATTTCAGATAGAATTAATTCAGAGGATCCCTAATCTTTATTTTTCAGCTGGGTTATTAAATTTCGTTTATGTGAAATTGTATAGAATTGAGACTTCCGATTCTTCGTTACGAGACATTATTCGAGAGTCAATAGTCAATAGTTTATTCGTAGTTTTTTTTTTTTTTTCTTTTTGGAAATGAGATGTTTTTAACTGTTAACCATTCCTACACTGTATAAAACCTATGTTAGTTATACTGTATAGTACAGCTAATTTTATAGCAAAAAACGGTAAAAATTGCCAACTTAACAGTAATAAACTGTAAAATTGGCAATTTTACAATTTATTACTGTGCATTTTACAGTTTTAAACTGGAACCTGAACTGCCAGTAATATACTGTTGTTTTGACACTATAGTACAGCTAACTTTATAGTAATAAACTGTAAATTGTGGTAATAAACTAAAATTGCTGGATTTACAGTTTATTACTGTGCATTTTACAGTAATAAACTGTAAAATCGCTGCTTTGCAGTAATAAACTGTAAAATTGGCAATGTTACAATTTTTTACTGTGTATTTTACAGTTTTAAACTGGAACCTGAGGTGCCAGTATTATACTGTTGTTTTCACAGTATAAAACAGCTAACTTTATGGTAATAAACTGTAAATTATGGTAATAAACTAAAATTGCTAGATTTACAGTTTATTAATTTGCATTTTCCAGTAATAAACTGTAAAATCGCTGCTTTGCTGTAAAATAAACTGTAAAATTGGCAATTTTACAATTTATTACTGTGCATTTTACAGTTTTAAACTGGAACCTGAACTGCCAGTAATATACTGTTGTTTTGACACTATAGTACAGCTAACTTTATGGTAACAAACTGTAAATTGTGGTAATAAATTGTAAAATTGCTACTTTTACAGTTTATTATTGTGCATTTTACAGTTTAAACTGGAGCCTCTGCTGCCAGTATTATACTGTAAAAACAAGTCTATTTTTTGCATTGTACTGTAGATTGCTCATTCCTTAACTAAATATTCCTCTTTCCAATTAAATCACAAACATTTAAAAATTGATGTTAAGCTGATTTTTACCGCCTTAAGCTGAGTCTAAGGCAGAACTATTTCATTTCACACTCCAGGGTCCCCCGTACCTACCACAGCTTCGTGGTTTAACCGGGATAGGGCCCTGAAGAGCGCTCCGTTCCTAATTTTGAACTAGAACCTAGGGTCGAGCAAACCCTAGGCCCAGCACCCCCAGAGGTATCGTTTCACTTGGAGGACTTTGTGACCACGACATTTTTAACGCCTCCCAGCCACCATTAATCAAGACGGTGGATCTTTGATCAGCTGGGATCGAACCCGGGTCCCTCCGGACACGAGTCCGATGCCTTCTAAGGCAGAACTGCAAGCATATGCCAACACCCTGGCTACGACTTCGAGAGACTGCAGTTCATCCCCGTTTTAAGTTCCTAAATCTGTAATAACCATAACCGAACAGGATGCACGTTTTCTCTCATTGATGCTAATGTTACCTTCATACTAGCGGCTGAAGTTAAATTCACCGTCAGGAAATGTAATTAATTTAATTTCGGAGGATTTGTCGCTTTTGATAAAATCGGATCTGTGTGGATTTCTATTCATTTATTCACAAGTTGATACCTTAAAATGCTTATACGCAGCGATAATTTAAACGCCTCTAGAAGCGTATTTTACTCATTAAAAATTGAATTGCGTCTCAAAACTTTGGTTAAGGGTACTTTCACGTTTTATGTTTTCAAATGAAAATTTTGCATTACGGAAAAAGAGGGAAAAGAAATAATTGGATGTTTTATAACATATTCCATTTGAATGTTTTGCTTTTGTAAAAATCAAAATGTTAAACACTCTTAATAAGAAAAAATATACTTCTCTTGAAAGCATATAAAGCAAAGTTGAAAAGCACAAATGAGCACATCCGACAAAAGCCGGATGTCTGTGCATTCATAAGCTAGCATTTTGTGCATTGAAAAAGGCGTTTCTTTAAACGCAGAAACACGTTTATGCAGTATTCCTGCTCATTTGTGATTTTCAACTTTGTTTTATATGCTTTTATTTTTATGCATAAAAGTATTTTTCTATTTCATACTTCTCTTGTACCGCTGCCTTCTTCGTTGCCACATTTCGTCCACAGAAAAATTAGTGTTCTGTATGAAATTGATCAATATTGCATTATGGTCATTAACGCTATCTAGTTTTCACTACCCAAAAATGAACTTCAGGTCTCTAATAAATGTCAAGGAATATTGTCAATTCTTTAGCTACATTTCAGCCTATAAGACAGTTATTAAAAATGTTCCTGGTAATTAAGATAATACTCTCAGGCTTTTCTGGGTAAATATCTCTACAGAAAGTCGTTATATAAATGTAATTAAAGATAAGGTAAAATTTAATTTTCAATCACAGCCATTAATTGAAGGATAAGTAAAAGGTACAAAACATTTAAATGACTTTGAATAATAATCCAAGAAATAATGAACTTCAAGAACATATGCTGTTAAAACGATGTAGTTTATTTTTTGCGAAAGACGTTTTTTTTTTTAAAGATCGCTTTATCGAGAAACTTCAAACTTCTTCGCAAAAACTCAATTACTGAAGCTTGAAAGCAATTAGGTGAAGAAATTAGAAAATGTACGTGAAACTTTTTAAAATATACTCGTTTTTTTTTTCTATTTTTTACTTTCAACTAGTTTCAGTTTCAGAAAAAGACCTTTTATATTTTTATGCCCCAGCACCAAAGAACCCTTTTAAGAAGGTTGGAACTCATATTAAAGGTTTGGATTTTTAAATAAAGATGATTTAACATTAAAATGTGTTAGGGTAATATGAGAAGCTCTTTTTTTTTTTTTCAATTTCTCTTTGTAATTTTAAGCAATCTATCATTATTTCAAGTATTCTTTTAAAATGTTTAACAATCTGGTAGTACCAAATTTAAGAAAATCAAGGAATTTTAAGTTTTTCTTTAAGCGTAAGTTTGAAATTTCCTATTTGGTAAAAGTTTTATTGCCCTTCACTTCGGCTTTCTATTCTTTCAAACGCTTACGTGTTCATAAGAGTTTTGATCTTTGTTAAAACCTTCGAACCAAAACATGAATAGTTCATGGTTGTTCTTGTCGTGACGTAGTGAATCTATAGATATAAAAATGAATGTTGGTAAATGTGTATATGTGTGTTGGGGTGGTTCGAAAAAAATTTTATATTATGTTTGTAATTTCACTCAGAACATTGAAAATGCAATTTTCACTGTTACGGACTCTACATTGAATTTTTCCTATAATCTGGCTTAAGCCGATTTTTAAGCCAAAACTGGTATTGAGACAGATAAAGTAAAGGCTCACCTCTAATATAGATAACAATTTTAATCAAAAAGTGTGTTCTATGAAAAATTATGGATTGTGAAAATGATGACTGTAGAGTCCGTATAACAATAATTGGAATAAAAGTTTAGTTTTTAAAGAAAAATTCAATGTAGAGTCCGTAACAATGAAAATCGCATCTTCAATGTTCTGAGTGCAATTACAAACATAATATAAAGTGAACTATGAAAACAATATGATATTCATATACTTTAGAATGTACTTTTTCAATATATATATACAAATTTTAAACTTTTAAAAAGTTTTGTTACGGACATCCCTATGTCACGAATACCGTGAAATGCCCCAGTAATAAACTGTAAAATTGCTAATTTTACAGTACTAAATTGTAAAATTGCTAGTTTAACAGTTTACTACTGTGCATTTTAGTTTTAAACTGGAACATCTGCTGCCAATATTATACTGTAAAAACTAGCTTATTTTTTGCAGTGTGGAAAAGCGCACAGCGTGACGATTGCGTGACGTTAGCCTATGAAAAACGAGCTAGATAAAACCTCACAGCCTACTTGGCGAATAAGAGGAGATCGCTGACTGCTTGTGAGCTCTTATTGGCTCCGCCCGTAGTGACGTCAGTGCCAAGTTAAGTTGCATTCTAGAATAGCGACAATCGAGTCCGGTTTACATTTGATGTGTCGGTAAAAGGAAAAGCGCTCTGAAGGCGTTCCAGCAAATTATTATTTATCGTATATAGTTTGAAGGAACAAGCTTGAAAAATCTTTAGAGTCATTAATTAACTATTTTTGTAACTGCTAACATCCTAAATTTAGCATTATATTTCTTTTTGAAATTTGAATTTAAGAGTTATCAAAGAATATTTTAAATCATTTGTAGGTTAAATAAAATTTTATAAAAAAAAGTAAAACCGACTTCAAAAACGCAGCTGAAAATAGCTCTAAAAAGTAAAAAATAAATTTATTCTTTGAACACCATCGATACTACTTTTAAACATGAGTTTTGAAGTCGGTGCCGAAACAGTTAATAAAATCATTCGTACCCATTGATTGTACCATTTGGTTGATTTTTCCTCTCAAACAACACTTGGAATTGATTATGAAATATTTATGGCTGTTTTTATTATGAAACATGTAACTGAAGAATGGGCACGAATGATTTTATTAACTGTTTCGGCACCGACTTCAAAACTCATGTTTAAAAGTAGTATCGATGGTGTTCAAAGAATAAATTTATTTTTTACTTTTTAGAGCTATTTTCAGCTGCGTTTTTGAAGTCGGTTTTACTTTTTTTTTTATAAAATTTTATTTTTATTTTATTCTTTTCAGTGTAAATGTATACCCGGAATAGTGTCATGTCGCCATCGTGACGCTTCATTTCACTTTATTAAAGCGTCTAAAATTTTAAGCGATTGCCACTAACAACATTTTTTTTTTCTTTTTAGGATTTATTTCTATGCTGATTTAATTAAAACATTTTTAAATTACTAGTTTTTTACCCGATTATGATGCTAAAACTGGCCTACAGGTTAATCCACAAAGTAACCATTTACCGCCGATTCATTAGTGCATCACTAATTTTAAAATTTAAAAGTTTATGTGATGGGAGCCTGAAAATATATTTTTTAAAAAATTGGGGTTCTCAGGACTAAATATGTTCTATCAGTAAAACTGCGATTTGCATGCCGCATAATCGTTCGACGTAGACAGTGCATTCTTTTTCTGCTGCTTGAAAATCCACCGACTCCGTCGAGCATCGAACTTAAGCTCTTGCGAATGAGAGCCCAGCGTCTTACCGCTAGGCCACTCTATCGGCGAGCTACTGTGACCTAATGGACATCAAATCGCAAGTGTGTGCGCGTGAAATTTGAAATTCAATTCATGCGCAAAGAGGGTGCGCATGAACGGAATTCTGAAGATTTCCCTCAATTTCTTCAGGGTTCCGTTCTCAAACCCCGCATCAGGGGACCATGGGACCACCAGGGAGGTGTACCCTTTCCAACAAAAAAAAAATTACCAAAATCGGTCTATTCAGTAAAAAGTTATGCGTGGTCATACATAAAAAATAAAATATACCGGTCGAATAGAGAACCTCCTCCGTTTTTTCGTCGGTTAAAAATAGAAAAAGAGAAAGAGCTTAAGTGCTAATGTTATAAAATTGGAGTTGGCATACTGAAGCGCAGGCTTGTTTACATCTAGAAGAACTTCTTGATATTAAGGAATACAACAAGTACGGGACTCATAATGTACGTTGTAAACAAATAAAATTAAAGACAAATCGAAACACGTTTGTCTATTTTGGCTTAAAACTAGACAACCATGTATCGAATTTACTCTTCACACAGGGGTTTTTTTACGAAAACTTTCTGAGAAATCTGATACCAACGACACATTAAAATTCATAATGCAAACCAAGCTTCCACAGAAGTATTTTCCCTCAAGGTGAGACAGCTGATAAATTATTCATTCCGTCTTAAATTTAAGTGTAAGGAAACACTATTTTTGATAAATAATGCGAACAATTCCAGGAGTAAAAGCAGGAGTTG